>JAWNOR010000360.1:60000-61734 GCA_035045885.1 Drosophila borealis | reverse complement strand
CCCCCCCCCCCCATCCATCGTGCACTGCGTGCACGTGCACGCGCCGGGCACGCGCACGCCCACGCGCACGTGCACGCGCACGCGCACGCGCACGCAAGCACGTGCACGTGCACGCACGAAAACGCACGCGCGGTGTGTTACCGGCACGTGCACGCGCAACGTACGTACCGAGCACAAGCATCGTGCTAAATCGCGAGCAACGTGCACGCAAGCACGTGACACCCACACGTGCACGTTTGCACGTTTAAAGCTCACTCTGCACAAAAAACGTGCACGTGCACAAAAACGTGCACAGAAAAATGCTAAACGCGCACAAAAAGTGCACGTGCACGAGCACGTACGCACCGCAGTGCGCATGCACTCATGTGCACGTGCACGTGCACGTGTACGTGCACGTGCTCGTGCACGCGCACCGTGCACGCGGACGTGCACGTATTCTCGCACCAGTGCACGCACCGTGCACGTGCACGTGCGCCCCCCCACGCCGCACGTGCACGTGCACGCGCACGCGCACGCACACGCGCACAGCAACGTGCACGCGCACGCGCACACGCACGTGCAGGTGCGCAGGGCACCGTGCACTCGCAAGTACCCGGCACGTGCACCCCGCACCGCGCACACGCACGTGCACGTGCACTGTGTACACGTGCACGTGCACGTGCACGCATACGGCACGTGCACGCATGCACGTGCACGTGCACGTGCACGTGCACGTGCACGTGCACGTGCACGCACAGACACACACACGTGTACACACGTGTGTACGTACACGTGCACGTGCACGTGCACGTGCACGTGCACGTGTACGTGCACGTGCACGTGCACGTGCACGTGCACGTGCACGTGCACGTGCACGTGCACGTGCACGCCGACGTGCACGTGCACGTGCACGTGTTACCGCACGCGTGCACGTGCACGTGCACGTGCGGTGCGCTGTGTACGAGCACGTGCAAGCATTGTGTGTGCACGTGAGTGTGAGTGTGCACGTGCACGTGCACGCGCGCACGCAGGCACGTGCACGCAAGTGTACGTGTGCACGTGCACGTGCTCACGCACGCACACGCACACGTGCACGCGCGCACGTGCACGTGCACGCGCACGGACACGTGCACGCACAGGAGTGCACGCCCACGTGCACGTGCACGTGTTACGAGCACTGCACGTGCACGTGCTAGTGCACGTGCACGCGCGCACGCACGTGCACGTTAACGTGCACGTGCACGTGCACGTGCACGTGCACGTGCACGTGCACGTGCACGCGCACGCACACGCACACGCACACGTGCACGCGCACGTGCACGTGCACGCGCACGCGCACGTGCACGTGGACGTGCAGCGTGCACGTGCACGCGTGCACGCGCACGTGCACGTGCACGTGCCAACGTGCACGCGCACGTGCACGTGCACGTGCACGTGCACGTGCACATGCACATGCACGTGCATCGTGCACGTGCACGCGCACGGTACAGCACGCACGCGCACCGTGCACGCATCACGTGCACGCGCACGTGCACGCGCACGCGCACGCGCACGCGCACGTGCACGCGCGCACGTGCACGTGCACGTGCACGTGCACGCACCGTGCATGCGTGCACGTGCACGTGCACGTGCACGTGCACAATGTGCACGTGCACGTGCACGTGCACTGTACGTGCGCGCACGATGGCACGTGCACTGCACGCGTGCACGTGCACGTGCACGCAGCGTGCACGTGCACGTGCACGTGCACGTGCA
>JAWNOR010000360.1:50000-52500 GCA_035045885.1 Drosophila borealis | reverse complement strand
GCACATGCACGTGCACGTGCACGTGTACCCGCACGCGTACGCACGTACACACGCGCATGTGGCACTGTGTAGCGTGTACGCGCAATGCACACGTGCACGTGCACGTGCAAAGCGTGTACGTGCAATGTGTACGTGTCGCGTGTCTGCACGCAACGTGCACGTGCACGTGTACCGCATACGGTGCGTGTGTTACACGCATCGGTGCCTAACGTGCCGCGCACGCGCGCGCGCACGCACGGGACGCGGCGGGGGGCGCACACACGTGCACGCGCACGTGCACGTGCACGCGCACGTGCACGTGCACGTGCACGCACGCGCACGCGCACGCACGCGCACACACGTGCACGCACGCGCACGTGCACGTGCACCGTGCACGTGTGTACCGTGCACGTGCACGTGCACGTGCACGTGCACGTGCACGTGCACCTCACAAAGCACATGTGCGCACGCAAGCGCACGTGCACGGGGGGCACGCGCCCCGCACGCTGCACGTGCACGTGCACGTGCACGCGTGCACCGCGCAAACGTGCACGGGCACGGGCACGCTCCAACGCGCACGTGCACGTGCACGTGCACGTGCACGTGCACGTGCGTGTGCGGCACGTGCACGTGCACCGGCACGCACGTGCACGTGCACGTGCACGCGCACGCGCACGTGCACGCGCACATGCACGTGCACGCACGCGCGCCCGGCAAACCGTGCACTCTGCACGTGCACGTGCACGTGTTACGTGTACGTGCGCGTGCACGTGCAACGCACGTGCGTGCACGTGCACGTGTGCGCGGGCACCGTGCACGCGCACGTGCACGCGCGTGTGCGCGTGTACCTGCAAGTATGTGCATGTGTGTACGTGCACGTGCACGCTCACGTGCACGTGCACGTGCGGACGTGCACCGCGTTCACGTGCCGTGCACGTGCACGTGCACGTGTGTACCGCACGTGCACGCGCACGTGCACGAACACGTGCACGCACGCACACGTGCACGTGCAAATGCACGTGCACGTGCACGTGCACGTGCACACTCACGCGCACGTGCACGGAGACAAGCACGTGCACGTGCACGTGCACGTGCACACGTGCACCACGTGCACGTGCACGTGCACGCATCGTATACGCGTGGGTCGTGTGCACGCAAGCACGCGCACGCGCACCCAGCACGCGTACGTGCACGTGCACGTGCACGTGCACGCGTGCACGTGCACCCGTGCACGTGCGCACCCGTGCGCGCACGTGCACGTGCACGTGCACGCACGTGCACGTGCACGTGCACGCGCACGTGCACGAGCACGTGCACGCGTTAACGCGCACGTGTACTACTGCACGTGCCCCTGCACGTGCCAGTGCACGCACGTGCGTGCACGTGCACGTGCACGCGCGCGAGCACGCACGTGCACGTGCACGTGAACACGTGCACGCGCGCGCACGTGCACATGCGGGAGCACGTGCACGCGCACTGTGCACGTGCACGGGCGGAAACCGTGCACGCGCACGTGCACGTGCACCCGCACTGTGTGCTGCGCCCCCATCGTGCACGTGCACCGTGCACGTGCAACGCGCGCACGTGTGCGCGCACGCGCACGTGCACGTGCACGTGCACGTGCGCAGAAACAGTGCACGTACACGTGCATTAAACGCACGTCAGACCAGTGCACGTGCACGTGCGCGCACCGCGCGCACGTGCACGTGCACGTGCAACGTGTGCAAGGGCACGTGTACATAAACGTGCATTCGTGCACAGTGCACGCGCACGTGCACGTGCACGTGCACGGGGGCTTCCACGTGCACGTGCACGTGCACGTGCACGTGCATGGCAAAACGTGCACGTACACGTGCACAAAGTGCACGTGCACGTGCACGTGCACGTACGTACGAGCACCTGCACGTTCACGCACGTGCACGTGCACGTGCACGTGCACGTGCATACGGCACGTGCTGTGGCACGTGTACGAGCACGTGCACGTGCACGTGCACGTGCACGCACGTGCACGTGCACGTGCATGCATGTGGCACGGCACGCGTGCACGTGCACGTGCACGCACCAGCACGTGCACGTGCGCCGGCACGCGTGCACGCGCACGTGCACGCGCACGCGCGCGCACGTGCACGCGCGCGCGCGCGCACGTTAGACGCACGTGCACGTGCGCGCGACCGGCACGGGGTATACACCATGCATCCCACGCGCACGCGTGCACGTGCACGTGCACGCGCGCGTGCACGTGCACGTGCACGTGCACAAACACGTGCACGTGTGTGCGTACGTGCACGCGCACGTGGTGCACTCGTTAACGTGCACGAGCGTGCGCGGCACGTGGGCACGCGCACGCGCGTGTGTGTGTACACACACGTGCACGTGCACGTGCACGCACGGTACGGCACGTGCACGTGCATGTGTGACTGTGTACGCAGCGTGTTACGGCACGCACCGTGCACGCGCAACGGTACGTACGTGCACGGTGGCACGCAAACGTGCACGTGCACGTGCACCGTGCACGTGCACG
>JAWNOR010000360.1:0-47500 GCA_035045885.1 Drosophila borealis | reverse complement strand
AGTCCACAATATATGGCATTTACTTTTGTTTATGAGAGAGCTAGTTTTCAAGGCTTGTTAAGTGCCCCCTCGGAGCATTTTATATGTATCAATTGTTTCACAGAGCACTATAAGCTTACTATTAGGGCTGTCATTCCAACTTAGAAATTGTCTGTAGTCGCAACATATATTCTTCTCCGCTCCAGTCTCTGAAAAAATATTTTCTTGCTGCTTCGTACGTCGGGAATGCTTTGTTCCTGATCTGATCTTGGGTGAAATCTGATAAAGATATTGCTGAAGACTTTGCTTCTGGAAACATCTGAAACATTAGCATTTTCTGCTGTCGCTGACATCCCGCCAATTGATGTGAAGAAGGGAAAGTGGCTAAAGCGCTAGCGGCTATTGTTATAATGGTGTGCTTATGCAATTCTTAAATTCCCTTTTTTGTCAGGGCTATGGATAAATTACAATATCGTGATGATCTCTGTCAGCCTTTGGTATGATTGTGTGTATATAAAATGCAATACTTAAATTCCCCTTTTTGCCTGGGCTATGGAAAAACGCCAATATCGTGATGATATTGACTGTTATCGGTTATTAAAAACCACCCTATGGGAGACAAAAGATACTCCATCTGTCTAATGTAGATGAGTAGGTAACTTTCCGAGGCAGTCCTAGTCGCATCTACCGTAACAAACTCATTGCTTGGATACTGCCTTCTATTCCAGACATGGCTAGGTATTGACAAAGAATTTGTTATGTAGTTTGGATTTATCCAAATATCATGACCGTATGTCTGTAGTAGATGTGAATTCGATGCAGAGTGGATTCACTCCTAAGATGTTATTTATGGTTGCAGTGAGACAGGTGTCCAATCCAGCAGAGCCCCAAACACAAGCCGTTGCAGTTTGTTAGACTTGTATATTGCAGCGCTCTGTAGTATTTGAGGCCAGCACATGTGGCGACGTGCAGGTCCGACCACTTGTCCAAATGATGTATAATCTGATGGTTGTAGGATCGAAATAAATTTTCGCAAGAAGAAAGAAGATACGTCATTTATCTATAATAACACATAGGTGTTAAACTTCACTGAGTAATGCCACGGTACAGTCACAAAATAAAGTGCTTCTATTCGAGGGAAGAAAGATCGCCTTCTGGGGAAGTCTGGACAACAGAGTTTTTAAATCTACCGGTTACCTTATGGCTTCGAGGCCCAAATCTGAGGGTTCATCATAGCAGAGGAGATAAAAAGTAGAGCTGACAATTTCCTTGGCCATGAGTGTCTTTTCAACTCTACTAACTAGATGATGATTGTAAATCCAATCAAATATTTCCTTACATAACTGGACTCGCTAATAGTTGATCATGTTACGCGCATTGCAATATGTCTGGTTGACATGAGACATAAAGACGTGCTTGACTTAGAATGAGCGCATATTTATGTATGTGGTCAAAAATTTAATCATTAAAAACAAACAGGCGAATATATTTTTGATATAATGTTATACTCATTTGGTAATATTATAATCATTAATTACATGCGGCTTCGTGGAGATTTGCAACTTGCTTTGCGGCTTTAAAAGCCAGTCGAGCTTTTGGAGTCTGGCTGAGATATGGGACCTCCTTATGATCCTACGATCCATTTGGAAGCCCAAGTAGCAGAATGAGCCATCGAGCCGTAGCCCCTGGCAACTGTATGGTCGTAGGGCGAAGGTGTTGCAAGCAGACTTGGCGCAGTTTATGGCGACGTTACAGTTAGCTGTCCATGTTTCGAATAGCTGGAGCCAGGCCAGAAAGGTGGTATAGTGTGGGGAGTTTGGCCTGCTTTGATGCCTTTGACACCCGCGCTTTGGTATTTGACGGTTACGTTGAACATGCGTACTGCCAGCAATGATATAATATTTCATTATTCTGTTTGCCTTCTCGGTTTATTTTTTCTTTATCGCGAGTGCATGCTTGTGGCTTGTGCATTTTAAACATATTCATATTGTTACTTTTAAGCTTGTGTTCTTGTGAATTTTTGTTTGTGCGCTTGCGCTATTAGCTCTGTGGGTAAGTTGCTTGTTGTTGTTTACGTGTAACTACACATTGCCTCTCTTGGTGTGCAAGATCTCATGGGCAAGCTAGCAATCAGAGAAAATTCTCAGTTGAGAGTGATTGACGTGTTTTACTTGTGCTCCAAGATTTTTATGGATTTTTGCGCTTAAATCCTGCTTTTTATTTCCAAATTTTGCATTTTTTGTGCTTTATTTAAAAAGCTTTTATAACTTGTGCAAAGTGTTATCTGTTGTGCAGCGTAAGTCTGTTAATTATTGCATTTATTAAACACGGCGTCAGTTCCGTATTGTTGTTATTGCCTGTTTTGATTCGTTTGCTTTGGTGCTCTCCTGTGCAAACACTTGTTTGTGCGTATGTTCGCTGCTGCAAATTTCTTCTTGTGCATCGCGCTCTCGCAAATTTTTGCTGTTGCTTTTCGCTCCAAACAATTTGTTTGTGTACGAATAGTTATTTTTTGAGCGTTTACTGGCTCTATTCTTGTGCACTGTGTTTCTTTTCGCTCTGCGCTCTCGCAACTTTTGCTTATTCTTTTAACGCTGGTAGTAATTATGTCGTGCTGTAAGGAACCTTGCACGTTCAAGCAGGCTGATGATTCTGCATTGCCGCAATTTGTTAATTGCTGGCTATGTGAGAATATAATGCATGCTAAATGTGCAGGTCTCAATGGGCGTGATTGCGACAAGATCGCTGCAATTGCCAAGAAGGGCTGCGGCGGATTGCGTTGGTCGTGCCCAGAATGCATCGACAAGCAAATTGATTTCTCCAGAATGTATAAGTCTGTGAGAAATCAATTCTTAAAACTAAATAACGTAGCTAAGCAGCTCTCGAGTAGTTTTGATTCGAGTTGTGAGTTGCTTAGCAAATACAAATTCGAGTCTCCAACCAATCGCCGGTTGGAGCCTCAATTTTTGCAGTTGCCCTCTCCGTCTGTCCAGACACCTATGACTCTGTTGTCCCTGCCTAGCAACTTGGATTTATCTCCAATGTTGTCATTATCGCCTTCTTCGAGCGACTGCCCAAATATTACCCCAGTTTTATCCCCTGTAATAGTCCCATTAGTCCCCGTACCTGAACCTATCCCAGTTAGCCAAACTGCCTCAGCCCCCTCAGCTCCTGGCCGCAAAGGTAGACCTGCGCGCAATCTTGCCCAGATTGTTAAAAACAATCATGGTGGCTCTTTGGCCCCACCAAATCCAGTTCTCCCTGCAGCGCCATCAGCTCCTACGTTCACTGTTGTTGCCACTCGTAGGCATGTTTTTGTGTCTCGGCTTTTGTCTGACACCACCTCTGAGTCATTGGCAGCCTATATTGCTAGCAAATCTTCTGCTAGCGTGTCAATTACCAAATTTAATTTCTCCACTCCTCGTGAAATATCATCATTCAAAATAAATGTTTCACATGATATGTTCCCAATCATTTTTGGCCAAACTTTGGCCTCCACATATGATTGTCCACGATTGTCACCCTTCCAGTCCCTTCAATACAGGATACCATTTCTGCCCCAAAAAACTAACTTCTTCTTCTGACCAAGTCTTTATTCATTATCAGAATGTCAGAGGTCTTATTTCAAAACTTAAAAAACTTTTCATGGCCAGCACTTCCTTCGATTCGGATATAATCGCATTTTCAGAAACATGGTTAAACTCAACCATATCTGATTTTGAGGTTTTTTCGAATAATTTTATTTTGCATAGAAATGACCGGCCGACTCGAGGTGGTGGGGTATTAATTGCCGTTAAAGCCACTCTCCAGTCAGAATTTTTCTGTTTTAGTACGCCTACTGACGCTGAGATTGTCTCGGTCAAGGTGCTTTTCCTACACGGAATATTTATATTACATGCTCTTATGTTCCTTCTTCTTCTGATATTCAAGTTTATATGAAACATATTTCTTGTATTAAAGAAGTTTCTTCACACGTGCGTGATAATGACCTATTTATTGTGTTGGGTGATTTTAATTTGCCGTTGTTGTTTCGTTGTTTCAAGTCAATTCAATTTCTAATCATTTGAATAGAACACTTGATCTTGTATTTGTTAACGACTACCTTATTTCTAATGTGTCTAGGTCCCCTCCTTTATCTCTTCTTGAGGATGGATATCATCCTACTCTAGAGGTTGCAATGTTCAATTGTAATCCTCTCATTTCGTGCTCATCAGCCAAAAAGCCCCGCCGTTTCTTTCGCAAAGGTAATTATTCATTGCTGAATCAGCTTATTTATCCAACCGATTGGTCTTTCTTATATGACTCGGTTGACATGAATACTGCTATTAAATTTTTTTATTAGATATGTGTATTCCCAAGTCAATTCCTTCAACTACTTCTTCAAAGCCACCTTGGTTTACTCCCAGATTATCAAATCTAAAAAATATAAAATCGAAATATATTAAAAAGTTTAATAAGTCTGGTTCGTGTACAGACTTGGCTAAATATTCCATAGCCAAGTCGAACTTCTTTCTTGTGAATTCTCAATGCTATGAGAATTATCTAACTCATTGCAAAAGGCAATTTGCCCTAAATCCGAGCCAGATTTACAATTTTGTAAACTTGAAGCGTAAATCTTCAAGTTTGCCATCTTCTTTTTCTCTCGGGTTGGATAAAGCTAGCAATGACTCTGATTCTGCTAACCTCTTTGCTAATTTTTTTCAATCAACTTACTCTTTAGTCTGTCCTAATAATAATTCTTACCCTTATATTATTACTTCCTCTAGTTCTATTATTTCCCATTCCTATTATTTCCCATTCCTCTCTCCTTTCAGCTTTAAATTCTTTAAAATCTTCTTTCTCTCCTGGGCCTGACAATATCCCTAGTTGTCTACTCAAGGAGTGTAGTTCTTCCCTTGTTTATCCATTGCTAAAGCTTTTTAATCTATCCCTTGAATCTTCTGTCTTTCCACCTCTTTGGAAAGAATCTTATATCATTCCTCTCCACAAAAAAGGTGGAAAGTCTGATATACAAAATAACAGGGGCATTGCAAAACTGTATGCTATTCCTAAATTATTTGAAAAAATAATCACTTCGAATTTGCAGCATTTCTGCAAAACAGTTGTTTCCCCTGTTCAACATGGATTCGTAACGAATCAATCAACTACGACCAATCTGCTTGAGTTTACTTCCTTGGTAAATAATTCTTTCCTTTCGAAAATGCAAACTGATGTCTTTTACAATGACTTCAGTAAGGCGTTTAACTCTGTGCATCATGACATTTTACTTGTTAAACTTGACCGAATAGGTTTCCCTCCGTCTCTTTTGCTTTGGATTAGTTCTTATCTAAAAGGTAGGTCCCAAAGAGTAATGCTGAGGCTGACCTCAAAACAGGTTCACGTAGTCATCTTGGACCTTTACTCTTTACTCTTTTTATAAATTATCTCCCCTCTGTTATATCACATGCCCGTTTACTCAAGTATGCCGACGACGTGAAACTTATTCTACATCATTCTCGCCTTCAAGACGATTTGAACGCTACGCAAGTTTGGTGCTCGGCCAATCAATTGCATCTGAATTGTTGACTCAGGCTCATATTACGCAGCGCGGACCGCTAGTACTCTAGCTGGCCATTTAGCTGACGGCGCATATCTCACGCTTGGCTTATATACCAAGAGTACCATATATGTACTCACTAATGCATGCACATACCACACACTCTCTCTCTTTCAATTATACTCTGCTGCGACAGAGCTTTACATATAATAATACCTATATCTTAGGTTTTGAAGCGGACAGAGTTCCGAATAAAGAACATTCAAAATATGACTATAAACCAGCACTGACGTGCAGCTTGAACTTTTATTTCTACATGGCGAGCGTGACAAGTGTCACCCAACGAGGGAATATTCTTTACAACATATTCAACTACAAGAACAACACTAACAAGATGGAACAGCAGAAGCAATAACAACAGCAAATAAAACAAACAACTATCCAAAAGGAGCCGTCGCCTGGCAACGACGCAGTCCAGAAACAAAACAACACTTGGTATGAGAAAAAAAAATAAGTTTTGCATTCAACATACACCCACCAAGCTCAGCCGCAATAAGCCGCAACGACAATATTATAAGGAGCTGCAGCTACAGCAGCAGAAACTATAACAGCAACAACGTCACATGGCAAACAACGAATCGGAGACACCGACGTTCGCAAAGGGAACACCAACAACGCAAACGGATGCACCATTAATCAAGGAAGTGTTAGAGACTAGCCTGCGAGACGGACCCAGGCCTATCACTATAAAGGAGTACAAGAAAAGGACTGCTGCGAGGGAGCGTCAGCGTGCCAGCACCGGCGACGCCAAGCTGACGCATAGGAAGCAACGAGGAGGCGAAAAAGCCAAACTCATCAACAGGAGGCATCTCGTCATCGCGCTGTTGAAGGCAAGGGTCGAGGACAAGACCCGGCAACAGCGACTACAGGAGGAGCTGAAGCAGATCAACACCCTGTTGGAAAACAGGAAGAAGCGGACTAACAAATGTTAGTGCCTCGCTTAAATTTTTTAAGTACCCATCTTGCGCTTGCGCTAGGTACGAAAAACTAACACATGTCTCAGTTTAAACAATTAACAAACACTTTGTAGTGTTAACTTAATCTAAGTAATATATTGTGAACTTGACATTTGCTAATGTAAACTACAAAGTGTTCCCCTGTTGATTACATAAAACTCATTTATAACAAATAGAATAAAGATAAAGATTTTATGTAAATATCACATGTTAATTATTCAAACTATTACATTTCAATTATTTAAATTTTTATATTCTAAACGTTTAAAACGGAGGTATTATTCACACTCCATAATCACTTCCCTTGGTCCACCATGGGATTAATAGACGCAAAGACGGTGGATTCCACCGCCAACGTTATTAATAAAGTTGAGGTGGAAACACCAGATTTAAGAATAATAACAGTTCTCCTTGTCATTATCGTAGTTCTAATGTGCATTAACCTTTTTTTCAAATTGTACAAAGTGCACAATAGGTGTTTTAAGAAAAAATATATGAGTCGTGCGAACGACTTAGATAAAATAAAAAAATAATAAAAAAAAAAACCATATTTTCTTTTACTTTTGATCTCTCCTAAATAAACTCAATGGCTACCAACAAAGCGATAGCTGAAGTATATTTACGAGACCCATATTTTGGGGAAAGAGTTCAGCAATTAGTAACAGAAACTCAAATCAGTATATACAAACTTATGTTTCTATATATGGATACTTTCAATCTCGATCACTCACCTCTGATACATTGCTCAAAAACGCAAAAAGGAATAGTATTAAGTACTATTCCTGGTACACAAGTTAGGTCGATCATTAAAGAGCACCCAATATTAGGCAGAACGTTAGATTTTGTAGTATTCAAAAAGACACACAACAATTAGAACACCCTATTTTAGGACATACCGACATTATTATTGTGCGTTTGCAAAGATAAATTAAAAATGTCTATAAATGAAATGGACGCAAATCGTTACCATTCTTGAAGAACAACGTGAGGAGTTTAACAAATCTTTCAAGTGCCTTAACAAAAGCGCACCTGCCTCAAACGAGACGAAGTTAAAACACGTTAAAATTCTTTTAGATTCGTATAATATCAGCCGTCAACTTATATGTGACAATGCAACAAAACTAAAAGATTTGCATTTAACACAGACAGTTGATGCTTTAAGCAGTTTAAGAGAGAACATTAGACGAATTTCAGAAAGGCATAATATAACAATATTCCTTCCAAATTCTCTTAACACTTCAGCGTCATTCGACTACTTTCACTGCCAGCTGATACTAAACCATCAGATAACCAGCAGACAACGGCCCAAACAGCTATAAGTTTTCTCAATCTAGCCTCATCGCTCTTACCAGAGTTTGATGGAAAGGCAGAAAACTTACAAATCTTCAAAGATGCTTTGAGTCTTATAGACTCACTAAGAGAAGATCATGAAGCAACAGCTGTCAGTCTTATAAAGACAAAACTAAAAGGCCATGCAAGAAACTTGATAAGCAATGAGCAAACAATCGCTCAAATCTTTGCAAAATTATCAAGCGCAGTAAGAGGCGAATCAGTTGAAGTATTGTCAGCCAAACTACTTAACTTGCAACAAAAAAGTAAAACTGCCAACCAGTACACTCAAGAGGTTGAGCAGTTAACAAAAACTTTAGAAGGAGCTTTTATAAACGATGGTTTAACGCCAGAATTGGCCAATAAATACAGTACAGTCCAAGCAGTAAAGGCCATGACCAAGAACTGCGCTATAGATAAGGTAAAACTTATCATGCAAGCAGGCACATTCAATAACATGAATGATGCCATATCCAAATTTGTCGATAGTTGCACAGAAGCAACCGGACAAACCAATACTGTCCTTTATTACCAAAATTACTATCCTCGTGGTGGAAACCGTGGCAGAGGTAATTATAGAGGCCGACCATACAACAGATGCGGCTACAGAAATAATAATAATGGTAATAGAAACAATGATAACAGAGGCAATCCTCGAGGCGGCTCAAGCAGAGGACCCAGACAGCAAAACCAGATCCGAGTTACACAAGGCAACTCGGAAAACCAACAAACCCCCTTGAGCAACGAGTAAAAAAAATTTTTCATATCTAAGTCTCAGTAGTCTTATCAAAATATACAATAGGAAAAATAATATACCATTGACTGTACTAGTAGATACAGGAGCAAATGTCTCGATTTTAAAGAACAATAAAACAGATTCAAATGTAAATCAAGACTATAAAACAAGTATAACAGGAATTGGACAGAGAACAATAGAGTCAATTGGACAATCCACAATTGATCTACTTTTCGATTACTTCGTAATCAGTCACAATTTCCAAATAGTCCACAATGAATTTCCCATACCATGCGATGGAATTCTTGGACTAGACTTCATCAGAAAATTCAATTGCATAATAGATTACCAACATGATGAACTCATCATGAAACCAGAATCACTTAATTATCAAATACATGTACCGCTATTACATAATGATATTGATAACTCAATATTGTTACCAGCTAGATCAGAAGTAATAAGAAAAATTACGCTTCGGACAAATGAAGTTCTTATACCAAACCAGGAAATACACCCTGGGGTAATAATAGCAAACAGTATCGTAAAAAGTAATAGCGCAATAGTCCGTATTTTAAATACAAATAGTAAACATATAAAAATTCAAAATCCCGAAGTAAAATTTGAGTCATTTCAACAATATGACATCATCGAGCTTTCACACAGGGAGAAAGCAATAAATCAACTACAGAGCAGGAATTAGCTGCTATACATTGGGCAATAAAACACTTCAGACCATAAGTTTATGGAAGGCATTTCTTAGTTAAAACAGACCATAGACCCTTAACATATTTGTTTTCGATGAAAAATCCCACATCAAAATTAACCAGGATGAGACTAGACTTAGAAGAATACCAATTCACGGTAGAATACCTCAAGGGGAAAGATAACCATGTAGCGGATGCATTATCCCGCATAAGCATAGAGACACTAATTGACATGAATAGGAAAATATTATTGGTTCAAACAAGATCATCAAAAAGACAGGAAAACATCTGCGCAGATGAGAAAATAAATTTGCAAAAAGATCAAAAATATCTAAAAGAGCCCAATGTCTATGAAGTCGTTAGTAATAACGACGTAAAGAAATTTGTGAAACTAAAATTCGGTAAAATAAATTGTTTACTTAAAAGAGGAAAACGAATCATTTCACAATTTTCAGTTAATGATTTGTATTCCAATGGAAAATTCGACTTAGGTCAATTTTTTCAAAGGCTTAATTCAGAAACCGGAACTCATAAAATTGCTAACTTACAGTTGTCACCAAATGAACAAATTTTCGAATTTGTATGAATTTAAAAATATGGGCAGTAAATATTTAAATACATTAAAAGTAGCGCTACTTACAAAAGTGACACAAATAGACAAAAATGACGAAAGTCAAATAAAAGCAATACTGTCGATATATTATGATGATCCTATAGAGGGAGGCCATACAGGGATTACCCGTACCTTGTTAAAAATTAAGAAATACTATTACTGGCCTCAAATGACTAAGACTATTACAAAGTATGTGAAAACTTGTGCGGAATGCCAATTAGCAAAAACCACAACACATACTTAAGCCCCAATGATATTAACGAATACTCCAAATACTGCATTTGACACTGTTTTAATATACACAATCGGTCTATTACCTCGTACAGAGAATGGCAACGAGTACGCAATTACTATAATATGCGATCTCACTAAATATCTAGTTACAATACCAGTAACAGACAAGAGTTTAATAATCCTTTTATAACGAAACTTCTGTACATCTCTCTTGTTCGTTCCAACCGTAGGACAATTCTCGGTGTTGTCTTTCTACATAAGTTGGTTGTTGGCGATATAGATTCTCCTTTTCTGTTAGGGCGTCTTCAATTCTCTGTTCCAGCTAGACCAACCAGAAATTACCGCCCCTTATTCCTATCGACGTGCACAACAGACTACGCTATGCAGAATCCTTTTCGCTTGCTATGTAAAAATTACAAAAGTTTGCATCACGTTTTCTCTACCGAACTTTCTCTACCCGTAATAAAATTGTTGCTTTCAGGATACCTTCGGGAGCTCACGGACCATTCCCAGCTATGAGCAGGGGCATAGCTTGCCGGACAGGCTGTAAATTTTTCCCCACCGGTCGGTGATTTCCCATTACTTTCCCAATACTATCTCTTTATCCTATCTACTTAACACTCTGTATATCTAGCATACAGTTCTATACTTTATTAACAATCTTCCTCCTTTCTTTTCTCCTATTAATGGTATATTCTTAAATAATATAGCAAGTTAACATTATTTTTAATTTTACTTTAGAACACTTTTTCCTACTTACACCCTTCTTTTTAGATGTAGGCTCTAATAGCGTCACTGACAAAAATAGCTGTGAAAAGGGGCACAGCTGGCCGGACTGGCAAATAAAACACCTCCATCGGTCGGTGATGCTATTAGAAATTTGTGTTCTTTAACTAGGCTTTTAGCATTTAATTTTCATAATTGTATATATAATGTATTGAGTAATTAGGAAGACACTCGTTTTGTCGACCACTAATAAATAAATAAATAAATAAATAAAATCTATAAATAGACTACCCCTCGCATACTCGCGCCTTTTTTTTCAACTTCTACTTTGATCTTTTTCTATTTTCTACCGCTTGTTGGTGTTGTGTATGCTGTTTATCTAACTCTCTTTCTCTTTTACATTGTCTAACTAACTCCCTTTTTACATTTGACTGCATTGTTACAGTAGAGATCCATAATTATGGATCATTAAATGCCTGCTTTAAAAAATATTTCCTAATGCAAATCACAGCAACTCAATCGAGCATACCTTGTTGGCTATGTGATAATGTCCTGCATTCTAAATGTGCGGGATACACTGGCCTAGTGGGGGATGCTGTTGGTTTTCGGAAGCACAACGATCAGCTCACAGCCCTGGATACCCAAATCAATAGCGTAAAACTGTTGGATAAGTATCCCAGGCCTAAAAAGTCCACTCCTAGTGATTTGCCGTTGCCAAACACCCTACAGCCTCCAGCCCTAACCCGATCACTCAGCAGCTCATCTCTTTCGCTACTCTGGTAGCTGTGAGGTCTGCTGTGGACACTGTTTCTGTTCCGAAATTAGTGACATCGGTACAAGAAATACCAATTGAATTATCCTTGTCGTCCGCTGTCGTAGAAGTTCCGAAAGAGCGACAATTAAATTTACAGTGTCCGCTAGAAGGCTCGTCGTCCGGACTACCGGCTGTTTTAGGTATCATAGCTGATAACGTTCCCACTGTCCCATCTATTGCGCCTAAGCTTAACTTAACTTTCGTAGCTGTGTCAAAAAACTAGATTCTTCTCTTGAGCTTACCTATGGAAACGTTAGAGGTCTGAATTATAAACTAGGTAGCCTGTACTTAGATTCTTTTGCATTTAATTTTCACAATATCGCTTTTACTAAGACCTGGCTTAAGCCGAACATCTCATATTCTTCAATTTTTACCTCCAAATAAACCACCTATAGATGTGATCGATCCTCTACCGGAAAAGGAGTACTTCTTCCGTCATTGATCTTCCCATCTCGGAGATTGAGTTGGTGGCTGTAAGAGTTGTATTTGGAAGCTTCTGTATCTTTTTTTTATGTTCCTAACGTTCCTACTCCCTCTACCTAACTTGTCCATTTATCAAAGCCATCTTAACGCTATTAAATCTACCTCCTCCCTACTTTCTGATAGGGACCTTTTAGTTTCGGTCATCGCCATTAGATTCAAACTTTCTGTTGCCCTGATCGTCAAACGAATTAATTGATGGTCTACATAAAATGTCCTTACGACAGGTTAATTGGGTGAGCAATTCAAGAAATAGATCTCTTGATCTGATCTTCGTGTTGGATCCGTTCGACAGTGTTGTGCACAGGATTGACCCGCTTACACTTCCTGAAGACCCTTTCAATCCAATTCTGGATATAGGAATTGATCTACCAGCCCGAGTGCCTATCAAGGAATCGGAATTATCTGAACGTGTCTGTTGTTTCCGAAAGGCTGATTTTCATAAACTAAATGATCTTATTCTGCAAGATGATTGGTCCTAACTGTACAATTGTTTATGATACCTTGTACTCGTTCTTTGATATCTACGTTCCTCTTGATTACCCAGCGAGGTCTGATAGGCCTCCCTGATTATCAAGGGAACTAGTGAGATTAAAAAATGTAAACTCGAGGTGTTAAAAAAAGTTTAAGAAAAATTGGAAATCACTCTGATTTCTCCCGTTATGCAGTTGACCGATCATATATTTTGCTTCTTCGGTTAAGTTGCAGATGAGAGCGCGAATACTGATCCAGGCATTGCCGGTCTGTTCGCAAACTTTTTTAAAACTACCTACTACTCCTCTAGGTATAATAAAAATTAGACTTATCCTCATTAGTTATAGAGGTCAAACTGCGTCTTAAATCCTATTATTACTGAAAGTTCGCTTCCCTGCGACCTTAACACAATCAAGCCGGTTTATCACCGTTCCCTGATGGTGTTCCTGCTTGTGTGCTCAGGTACTGTGCTGCACCACTATGTAAACCTGTTTTAAAACTTTTTGAATTGTCTGAAAGCACATCATTGTTTCCGATCATTTGGAAAGAATCATACATTATCCCTCTCCATTAGAAAGGGAGTAAGTCCGATGTCGAAAACTATAGAGGTATTTCCAAATCATTTGAGAGAATGATAACATCTCAACCGCAACATTTATGTAGTCCTATTATTTCACCTTCCCAGCATGGGTTCGTGAACCGTAGATATATATCCAATAACCTTCTTGAGCTTACTTCGCTATTAATTGATGGGTTTAAGAAAAGAATGCAGACTGACGTCATCTCTACCGATTTCAGTAAGGCTTTCGACTCTGTCAACCACGCCTTATTGCTTCATAAATTATGCCTTCTAGACTTTCCAGTCAATCTCTTCAGCTGAATTTCAGAGTATTTGCGTTACAGAACCCAACAGGTTCTTTTCCCAAATTCGTTTTCTAAACGTATTCTAGTGACTTCCGGTGTTCCTCAAGTTAGTAATCTTGGCCGAGCACATTTTTATCTTTTTATCAATGACCTCCCCTCGATACTGTCTCACTCTCGAGTATTAATGTATGCTGATGATGAAAAATTATGCCTTGCATATAAAGATATGGCATCATGTTTTCTTTTCCAAGCTGACAGATGGCTTTCAGTCTTGGAGTCAATCTCTAAAATTTAAACTGTTCCAAATGTATGGTAATGACTTTCTATAGAAGTCTTCCCCAATTGGTTTCTTACATGCTTGATAGCTTACCGCTCGAGGGTGTCAGCAGTACTTATTATGAAGGAATTTGACGATCCTTAAACGACAAAGACTTTTTATATATCCTATACAATACATACGACCTTTACTTGAGTATGCCTCATGTACCTAGTCATCACAATTTTCTATCAATCAAGACAGAATTAAATCCGTACCGAAAAAATTAGTTTTGTTTGCCGTTCGTGGCTTTAGTTGGGTTCCTCGTGACCGGTTACCATCATACTCCAACAGACTTCTGATGATTAATCTTCCTGCCTTAATTAATCGTAGAACCACGTTTGGTGTAATATTTATTCATAAAATAACTACTGATGGAATCGACTCTTCTGTATTGACTAGCCAATTAAATTTCTCTTTCCCTACAAGACTAACACGTAATTTTACATCTTTATCGCTTCAATTTTGTTCAACTAACTATGCCTTGCATGAGCCGTTCAGGGTTTTCTGTGATGATTATAACAAGAGTATTCAGCTCGAATTCTTCTCTTCCTCGTATGAAGTCTTCTATTCCAAACTGTTTGGCAAGTAGATAGGCTTAATATGCTAGTTTGTATTCGAATTGTACTGTGCGACGCGTATCGTACGTTTTACGACTGCGTCGGTTGGGCGCAATACAAGTGAAAGACGAAGCGCTTGAGTTCAAGGACGATACGACGCTTTTGACGGCAATAGGAGTTTGTCGCAGCGATTTTGCCAGTATTGAAATTATACAAGTATTTGTATAGCAGAGAAAATGCGCAATGAACCCATTCTCGTTTACAAGAGAATTTGAACGCTATGCAACTTTGGTGTTCGGGCAATCAATTGCATCTAAATTGTTCAAAGTATATGTTTATGACCTTCAATCGTTCTACACCTTATTTTGGCAGATATACAATCGATAATATTCCATTGCAACGCATACTAACTATTAAGGATCTAGCGGTTCTTTTTGATTCTAAACTATGCTTCAATCTTCATAAAGATACCATTGTTAATGAGGCCAAAGGTGTACTTTGATTCATCTAAAGAGTTTAACAATCCTTTTAAAACCAAACTCCTATACATCTCTCTCGTTCGCCCTATCCTTGAATACTGCTCTTGCATCTGGTCTCCGCAGTATAGCAATAGCCAGGATTTTTTGCCTTACGAGGCTTAAATTGGGACCCCAATCTTCGGTTGCCATCCTACTCCAGAAGGCTTCTTCTTCTTGACCTTCTGTCGTTAGGACAATCCTCGGTGTTGTCTTCCTACATAAGTTGATTGCTGGCGACATAGATTCTTCTTTTCTGTTAGGGCGTCCTCAATTCTCTGTTCCGTCTAGATCTACCAGGAATTATCGACCCTTATTCCTACCAACAGACTACGCTATGCACAATTCTTTACGCATATTATGTAAAAATTACAATAGTTTGTATTCCGTTTTCTTCACCGAACTTTCCTTATCCCTAATAAAATTGTTGCTTTCAGGATGCCTACGCGAACTCACTGAAAATTCCTTGTTATGAGTAGGGGCATAGCTTGCCGAAGAGGCTATAAATTTTTTCCCACCGGGTCGCTAATTTTCAACCACTATCTTTTTATCCTATCTACTTAACAGTCTTTATATCTAGTATACATTTCTTTACTTTAGTAACAAGTTCTTTCTTACTTTTTTCTGTTAATTGTATTTTATTAAATAGTATAGTAAATTAAGATTATTTTTAATTTTATTAAAGAACACTATTTTCTTTACTTAAACCCTTCTTCTTAGCCGTAGGCTCTATTAGCGTCATTGACAAAATTAGCTGTGTAAAGGGGCGTAGCTGGCCGGACGGGTAAATAAACTACCTCCTTCGATCGGTGATGCTATTAGAAAATTGTGTATTTTAACAAGCAGTCAAGCTCATGTACGTCAGAAGTTAGGGCACAAAAATTCTGTACCCACTAGAAGAGGATACAAAAAAAAAAGATGTGCATCAAAGAAATTTTGAAAAAAATCAATTTCAATAACTTTTTGGCAAACGACCAACTTAACTTTAGTTATAAGTGCCATATAAATGCACTTAGGTAGAGTATTAAAAACAAAATATTTTTATAGCGATCATTCGCAGCAAATATCTTCTTCTTCTGCGGAAAGCCAAGTTTATATAACATCCCAATGCTTGCTGCAGTTACGCCGTAAATAATGGTAAAATCAGGAGTTAATCACTGCAATCGCAGGAAATTAAATAATGTCCACATGCTCTTGAAAATGCAGTTAAGGCAGAAAATGAGGAAAATGTTGAAAAACAAGAAGAAGTAGATGATAGATTTTGAGTACTAGGATTGCCAGAAATGAATCCACAATGTCCTAATCATTATTGGAAATGAATTGAATCTTAATTAAGAAAAAGGTGAGATTAATATAACTTCCACCTATAGTTTTAGTAGCACGTAATTTCATTCAGAAATTATATTTTCACGCGTTTTGTACAATGCCAATGACAAATCCGTCATTTACAAATTTGATGGAGGTGGCGCGGGAGTCGTAAAGGGTATAATGTTTTTGGGCATATGTATGGAACAGGCCGAGGGAAGCATCTCCGACCTTATAAATAATATACATACTTTATCAGCCTTATAAGCCAAATAGATCTAGCCATATCCGTCTGTCTGTCCGTGTGTCGATCTCAAAACCTATAAGAAATAGAGGCTTGCAATCACAATTGCGTTTGTAATGTTTTCTGTGCTTCGTTTATGCGCTGATATCTTAATTGGAAATGAGTTATAGAGGTGTATACTACGTAAAGTAGATTAAGTGGCTCTTGAAGAGTCTTCGAGATGAAGGCATGGGAGAAGGGAAATCCACTGTCTTCAGAGGTGGAATACAAACGCCTCCTGCAAATATTCAGGCGATAAAGGATTTTCGTCCTTCTGGTTCAGTCCCAGAACTACAGGTGCTTCATAAAAAGGATTTTTCAAATCATGATACTAACGTATCCTAACTTCAAAAAACCATTTGTACTAATGTCGGGTCATGGTCTTGGAGCTGTATTGTCTCAAGGCGGACGCCCTACTACTATTCTGGAACATTGCGCGATAATGAAATAAATTTTGCTTCAAATGAACGAGAGCTTCTTGCCATTGTTTCGGCATTCAACAACCTCTGCAATCATTCATACGGAGTCAGAGATTTGAACATCTTTACAGACCATCAGCCTTACCACTTGCATTATCGGATAAGAACCAGAACTCAAAAATAAACCGCTGGAAAGCTCTAATAGTATTAACAAAACTGGCAAAGAAAACTTCGAGGCAGACGCCTAGTTCATTTTTTTAAAGACATGTCATTAAATTTTCTGATAGAAACACTCTCCTACAAACGTTACAGGATGTTGTGGGACCAGACATTTTTAACGCAATACATTGCAAGTTTCGTGTCCTCGCCTTAATACAACACAGCTTAGTTTTAACATTCTTTTGTGTTCTTAATTCATCTTTATTAAACTTCGATAATTTCACAAGTCGTGTTAATTAGCTATTTCATCATAAAAGTAATCTAGAGATCATAATTCAAAGCGACGATAGCTTACATGCTAAGAAGGGATATTTATCAATAGTAGCTTGAATTAAAATCAATCATAACTTTTCTTCCCCCTCTAAGGGACTGGTGAGGATATTATTCTTGGCTTATGTACTCGAGTCGAGCGACCAACAGTTTGCTCTGTTCGCATTGGTGTTTCTTTAGGTGTTGATGATCCCCGTAAAGTTGACGATCCCCTTGGTGCTGACATCAGCACATCTTGTTTAAGTGAACTTTTATTTTCAAATTTAAGCAAAGGTTTCGGTGTTCTGAAGCTATCATTTTTGTCGGCGTGCCTGCTCTATCTATTGTCGGTAGTTAAATCTGTTCTGCTTTTTATCAGCAGGTGGTGAAATTCTAGTTTTGCTGATGTTTACTGCAGTTTAGAAAGTTGTTGGTGTTCTCCCTCCTTCAACACTGTGCCTCGGATCTGGTAGATATGTCTTCTGTAGCATTTATTGTTGTGTCGAATTTCATACTGAAGGTTGCCCAGACGGATAACAATCTCTCCTAGTATCCACTTAACCATTCGCTGGTTTTTAGAAATGAAGTAAACTATAATACATCTTTAATCTCATGATGGCGCCAGGTTGGTTTGCTTTCAAAAATTGTTTTGCTGATACCTTTTATTTGATGGTTTCTTGACGCAAGAAAAGTTTCACTCGAGATTCGCCAGCTATGTTATAAGGAGGGTTTCTGTATTATTGTAAGAATTCGTTTATGTTTCTTTTAAGTGTGTTGGATGTCGTAAACATTGCATGAAGCGCAATTTTTACCGTTTGAGCATTTATTTCTGCTTGACCGATCGTTACGGGGTGCTAGGGTGACGATAGCTTGTGATATTTGACGCCGACAGTTGTGAGATATTGCTTGAATTCAACCGAAGTGAAATTTGTCCCGTGATCGGACACTACCATGAGGTTCCGTCCATGAGTAAAAGCGCTCCCATGGCTACTTAGGGTCTTCCCAATAGTGATCGGAGCATTTGGGAGGTCGAATCACATGTTTTGCACAGAGCTCGCATGTTCTTGCCGCATTATCGATGTCTTGATTCCTGGCCAGTAGACGAAAGAGCGTGAAATAGCCTTCATTTTTACTATAGCCATGTGGGCAATGTGTAGTTCGTTTAGGATCAGTTTTTGAAGCTTAGTCCGGATAACCACACGATGCTCAGAAGTATAATAGATGAAATCTCATACTTCACTCTGGTGATTTGTATTCATTTCATGTCAGACATTGGCCTGTATCACCAGTATTTGCTAAATTTGAATTTTGGTTTTTATTTATTGTTCAGTTTAAGAAATTATCGAATTCGTCACGATTTGCTGTGTTTAAATGGATACCATAACTCGTTTTGAGTGGTAATAGAAAAAAGTAGTAGTAGTAGTATATTTTCTTTCGATGTTTTGGATAATACTGTAAAATTGAAGTCGTTTAAAAAAAAATGTTGAAAAAGTCTGCATATCCTAGATATGCATAGTGTCGGTACTGATTTATTAGGGTTTAGAATTTGTTACGAGTGGTTTTTTATCGGTAACCAATGTCCAACTTCTGGTAATTAAGTATTTGAAGAATCTTTGTACATCCCATACAATTGCTAGAGCTTCCTTGTCGATTTGTAAATATCGCCATTCTGTGGGGCTCATATACGGCTTGCGAATGCAATTGGGCGTTTGCTACCAATTTCCAAGCGATGCAAATTTATTTGATTCTGTTGTAAGACAATTTAGTCTCATCTAACCAGTAGAATTGTCGTCCTCTGAGTATATCGCATAGCGGTCTTTCCAAAGTTTACAGAAGTGGTATGAAATTTGAGTGGTAAGCTGCGTTCCCAAGAAACAGCTGCACGTGTTTGATTGTAGATGGTTTCGATGCTTTTAAGATGGCCTCAATATGTTTAGTTAATGTCTGCGTGAATCTTGTGTCCCAGAAACTCAACCGAAGATGCGGCGAATACAGATTTCGATTTGTTTAACTAAAATCCCACCTTCTCTTAATTTTCTAATGATGCTTCTAAGCTTTTTAGCAACTTATCAACATCTTTCGCATTTATTAGAATATCGTCATATCGTGCGAACACTGTGCATCCTTCCATTTGGGTGGATATATCCTCTGTCCCCGTAATTGGATGCTCATCAGTGATCATTTGAGAATTTACAGTAGGTTTGTAATTGCCAGTGATTCGTATACCTACTATTATCTTCGTTACCACATGTGTTTAAGATGCCCATTCTGAGAAATCAAATCGTTTGTGAAAGCCCGCAGCAATTTTTGCGTTGATCTCTTTGGCATAAGCATCACGCAGCGCGAATTGTACAACTCTTGCGAGAGTAAAAATTGGTTTCGCGTCCGGCTTTAGGTGCATCTTAACAGCTGGTCCTTTAAAGGCTCCTGCTGCAGAGTCGAATATCGAATAATCGAATTTTTTTTGTATTTGCTGTAGTTGTGCTCTTTTAATCTTGGTCAATCCCGCCGCTTGTACTGATATTGTTTTCATCGCGCTTTCTTCGGTCAACAGAGAATCGTATCCCAGTAAAATCCATTTCATTTGCAAATTGAAAGATCTATTCTCGCCCACACAGTTTGTCCAGGTTTCCTGCTACTACATACAGATTTAGCTTACGTGTAGTTTTTCCATAAGTCACGTTAACAAGTGCCCGTCCATATCAGTTGATCCTGTGCCCTGTATAGCTAGAAAATTAACGGTCAGCTTTCTTTAATCGTTTGAATGTTTAATTTTCCGAAGGGTTTTCATTCATTACGCTGCACGGAGCACTTGTGTCCAGTTCCATTGATAATTTTATTCCATCAATCTTCATTGTTATGATTTTTCTACCCATTGACTTAATGGGGTTGGTATTAGATTGTTGTATGAATTGTATCTCTTAGAGTTGACTGAATCTGTTGACTCGGAGAACTGTTCGTATTTCATATTACCACCCGCGTAGCATTTTAAAATTTTTGAATTTGCAATCTTTACGCAAGTATTGGCTTTCACATCCGCAGCACTTGCTTCCTTGCTTCAATCCAGTTGACGGACTCTTCCTGATTGGCGAGAAGCCCAGTTTGCATGTAGACTCCGTAACTGCATATTAGTTGTAACAATAACGTAGTAACAATTCCCTGCAATAAGTAGTCTCGTATGCGTCTGCAAGGATTGTAGGGTGTTTTGCGATGACCTCATCGCAAGTGCTGCGATTTTGCATGTTGAAAAGCATTTTTACTGTTAGCATTCTGTCTAGAAACGCGTCGTATTTGCAAAATGATGCTGCATATTTCAAGCGTAGAACAAACGCTGCTAGTGACTCCCTTGGTTCCTGGCATAGTTGGCGGAATTTGAAACCCTCTGCGTAACTGGTTCGTTTGCCATTGAAGTGATTATTTAGCACTTCCCTATTCTCGCTGAATTGTAATATCTCTGGTTGTTTCGGACTTATGAGGATAGTTCAGCTCCCATATGGACCCTTGCATAATGGTGGTGGTCAATATCAGGAATTTTACTCAGTTGCTGTGCCCATTCGAATGGTTGGAAGTAGTCTTGCACTGCAGAGACTTCTCCGCCCTTGAAGTTTGGCATTGCAAACGGCGGTTATTTCTTAGAACTGGCTGCCCCACCTTCATTTTGACCCGCTTGTTGCTTACTGAATGGCGCTTATCAGTAAACTGATGACTTTTTGTAGTTGGTCTTCTGTGTTCTTAATTAGTCTTTTATGACTCAGAAATCGTGCGATAAGGTATTTCATCATAAAAGTAATCTAGAGATCGTAATTCAAAAAGAGCGATAAGAAAATATAAATATCGATGGTAGCTTAAATTAAAGTCAAACGTAAAATAGACATAACTGACAGAACAGAACAATGGGAAATGGTGGAAAAATACAATCGACACCCTATCAAACAAACGATGCGTAGAGCTCCAATAACTTCCAATGCTGGGGACCCACTTCACGTTAACGTGTGTTCCACGGATAACAAATATTTTGAACTGCGTTAACATATTTTCTAAATTTGCAGTGGTCCAACCTATATATAAAGTCAATGCACCCTGTGACAAACAAGAAAACGAGAGAGCTTACCACAAAAATTAAGAACAAGTAAGAGGTTTTAGTTGGGAGCTCACGACTAGGGAATACCCTGAACCATTTTCTTCCAACGCCAAATGCAGCTCGCGCCACGCGCTCATTTGCTTTAGTAGTATAAAAAAATAAAAAAGGGAAAAAAATTGTTCCCTTGGCAGGGCTTCTACTCAAGAGCCATACCAACAATTGAGTTTTAATGAGAAAAAAACCAATTAAAATAGCAGCACAAAAAACAATACAATCGCAATTGCAATGCTGTTGATAGAATTCAAAGCAGTCGCGCATTAATGTGTGTAAGTACATGTATACAGAAATTCTTGGAATTTGCGCTAGCTTGCCGGTTCCAAAGTGAAGTTGCTGATCGGCGGCAGCAACTCACGACCCTCTTTTTGCCCTTTTTGCCTTGCGGCGAAAATCCTCTCTCTAAGCTTAGCTCTCTTTTACTCTTGCAGTCGGACTCTCTTAATTAAGTAAGCATACTCTTAACCGATAACTGACTTCATTTACTTCATCTTTTACTCTTAACTTATGGTTACAACATTATTATTATTATTCTTAGCCTATGATTGTGACATTTTATTCGTGCGCGGGCCTCATTGTGACCCCGCGTCACACCCCCCTTTGTTGACGGCGGGTGATTATCACATTGTGGGCATCGGTGATGGTCACCCTGAACGAAGCGTCGCCTTCGCGTACGCAAATCCAGTTTCGGCGTATGCGCGGAAGTCTCTAACATTTCGTTCTCCCCCCCCCCCCCCCCCCCCCCCTTAGCGTTAACCACGGCCTGTCTATTATCCTAATACTGATTCTGGGTGACACGAATCTAACGACCCGCAAGAGGCCGTCGAACTTCGGCGCTAGTTTTGCCGCGAATCCGTCGGCACCCTTTGACAACTGGTGTTGGCGTAGCCACACCTGCTCATCCACTTTTTGCCGCCATTCCCGTCGTCGCAGATTGTAATGTCTTTCCTGGTCCTGGGAAGCACGCTGCACTTTATGACGGACGATGTCGAACACCTCCCTCAGACGCTGGGCCTTTTTGCTGAACAGTGGCGGGCCCAGGCGTAATCTCGTCGTATAAAGCGGCGGGGAGATGACCCTGTACCAAGAAGGCGGGAGAAAATCCGGTCGAGTCCGCCACACTTGTATTCACTGCCAACGCTATCTTGGGTAGGACCTCGTCCCACGAGCTTTGATGTCCTTCGACGAACCGGGCGATCATCGTCTTGACCGTCCGCTCGGTAGGGTTTTTCTGGGGGCAGTATGGCGCCGGGTATTGCACCTCTACGCTGATCGAAGTCAAGAAGGCCTTGAATGTTCGGCTTGTGAACTGCACTCCGTTGTGGCCCACAAACTTCCGCAGAACTCCGAATCGGCAAAGTATCCGTTTCCGGAACGCCCTCTGTAAATGTTCCGCCGTCGCTCGCCTCAAAAAGACCAGTTCCACCCACTTGCTAAACGCATCGTGGAATACCAGCAACATGGTGTTACCGTGCTTCGAGCGTGGCAGCGGCCCCACGAAGTCTGCGCATAATATGCCTCATGGTTTCGTCACCTGGCGCGTCAGCATTCGTCCTGCTGGTCTCACATGTTCCATTTTGAGCTTGTGACACATCTCGCAGCACCTAACATGTCGTGCGGCGTCCCGGAACATCCCCGGCCAGTAGTACCTCTGTACTAGTCGCGATATCGTCTTCCTCACCCCTTGATGCTCTGCCGTCGGGGCATTGTGGCACTCCTGCAGGACTCTCTGCCTCTGGTTACTGGCGACGCACAATTTCCATGGTACGTAGTCCTCGTCGTCGGCTCTGTGTCCCAGGTGGCGATAGAGTTGGTCGTTCTCGATTGTATAGTCCGGATACTTTGCGGGCTCCTTGGCGAGTTTCTCCAGCATACAAGCGGTCCATCCACATGGGTGCTGCTCCTCCACGGCCTGATGACATGCCTCCAGTGGCTGCCGGGACAGTGCGTCAGCTACCACGTTCAACTTCCCCCGTCGGTTGCTGCAACTCTAAGGCCCATCGAGCTATCCTTCCAGATGGACTCTCTATCGAGTTGAGCCATTTAAGTGTCATGTGGTCAGTAATGACGTCGAACCTGTACCCCTCCAAGTGACATTTCAACTTGCGGATTGACCAAACTATAGCCAGACATTCCTTCTCCGTGGCTGAGTAGTTGGTCTCTGCCTTCAGAAGTTTCCTACTGGCGTAAGCGATGACTCACTCCTCCTCGTCGATGGTCTGTGTCAGGACGGCGCCGAGACTGTGATCGCTCGCATCCGTTTGCAACACGAATCTCTTGCTGAAATCCGGATAAGCGAGGATCGGCGTGGTTGGGAGTCGCTCCTTGAGTTGCTCCATCGCATCCTGCTGTTCCACGCCCACGACCATACCTTTCCCTTCTTCAAGAGAGCGGTCATCGGCTGCACCACCGACGCGAAATTGGGGATGAAGCGTCGTTACCACCATGCCATCCCAAGGCACTGACGCAGCTCCTTGCAATTCGATGGGGTCATCAGCGTCTGGATCGCGAGCACCTTTGAGGGATACTAAATATACCAACTCCTTCCGGAAGAAATGGCATTTCTCTATGTTGAGCTTTAGGTTCGCCTCCCTCAGTCGTCGGAACACTAATCTCAGGTTGGCTACTTGCTGTTCCTTGGTTGCGCCTATGACGATTATGTCGTCCAGGTAGGCGAAAGCGTGGGGCTCCGTCTCCGGCCCTATGACCGAATCCAGTGCTCTCTGAAACGTGGCGCAGGCCGAGTGCAGACCAAAGGGCATCACCTTCCACTGGCATAGTCCCCGTCCTGGAACTGTGAACGCGGTATACTGCCTGCTCCCTTCCTCCATGGGGATCTGCCAGTATCCATGCTTCAGATCTAGCGTCGATATGTAGCGCGCGTGTCGTAGGCGCTCTAAAATGTGGTTTATCCGGGGTACTGGGTATGCGACGGGATCAAATGTGCATTGAGCTGCCTATAGTCGATGCACATTCGCCATTCCCCTGTCTTCTTTTTCACCAGCACGATCGGCGCACTGTACGGGCTTCGGGACGGCTGGATAGCTCCCGTCCGGAGCAATTCCTCCACTTGCTTGTCGATGACTTGTTGCATCGCTGGGTTCCTCGGGTAGTACCTCTGCTTGATGGGCTCGTTGTCCTTCATTACGATTCGATGGCTAGCTATGTGGGACACGCCTTTCAACCCCTCGAATCGCGCCAATTCCGCCTGTAGAAGCTCCCGCATAATCGGCTACAGACTGCCGGCCAGCCGTCCTCCCCGTTGGGACTCCCCTCTCCAGACCCTTCGCCACTGCTAGCCTCGTAACTAGCTCCCGCGGCCGTATTTTCCCCTGCAACTAGTTTTCCCGCTAGAACGATTTCTTCCGAGGCATGAGGTTGATTCTCCTGCCCGTTGGAACCAGCTTACCTCCCCAGCTTCACGCTCTTTGGTGATGTTCTACCCGTGACTCCCGAATCCACCCCTCTGCTGACTTCCGTAGTCATCTGCCCTTTTTCCCTACGCCCTGTTGGGTCCTCTTTACGGCTATGCTTTGGATCCATTCCTGGCGCTCTAGACCCCTCGCTGTCCGACCGTACCTCTGTTGGCACCCTGGACATACCCTTATCGTCCGACCGAGCCTTCACTGGCACCCTGGACACTTCTTTATCGTCCGACCATACCTTCACTGGCACCCTGGACACCTCCTTATCGTCCGACCGCACCTTCACTAGCTCCCTGGACACCTGTTTATCGTCCGACCGCACCTTCACTGGCATCCTGGACATAACTCAATCATCGATCGTGCCTCAGGGATTCTCTCCGCAGGACGGACCGCCACCCCCTGCAGAATACCTAACCTTGCTTCCGGGATCGGCTCCACTGGGCAGCCAGGCCCCCCCTTTCCTAATTTCCCGTCTCTCCGACGTCCCTAGCGTCATCTCGCTGTCCCCGCAACGAATCATCGTACCTATCGCTCGCAGAAAGTCCATACCTAGGATCACTTGGTCTAGCATCGGCGTCATGATTAATAGCGGCACGGTTATCGTACGCCCCGCTAAACTTACTCCCGCGTGCAGCATCCGCGTGGCGTCTAATCCTGACCCGTCCGCCAGCCGTATCCTCGTTTGTACTTCCGTAATCTTCACGTCCTTCGCTACCTTCGCCGCGCAGGTACCACTGATGAACGATCGAGTGGCACCGGTGTCGATTGTTGCCGCGTAGTCCTCTCCACCGATCTTGATCGCCGCGACGACACGACCCCCCTCGACTCGCAAAACATCTACTGCCTCCGGGCTCCACTGACATCGCCGTCCATCCGCTCCCGGTCCGGATGGTGCCTCTGCCCGTTTCCCTGAGACGGTCATCTACAGCATTCCTGGCTGCTCACCCCCCTGGTTCCGCATTGCGCACAAAAGACTACCTGCGGGTTGGCACAATCCCCTTCTAAAATGCCCCTCTTTCCCGCATCGAAAACATCTCCTGGCTGTTCCCCCGGTTTCTTGGCCGAACATTCGGTTAACGGGCTCTTCCCTTGGCACCGGTAATACTGGCGATGAAGCCACCCTGAACGGGTGGTTTAAGCCTGTTGTCGCCTGTCCTTGCCCCTCGCTTAGATACGTGCCCATGCTATTACCCAATCGGGATCGTGAACCCGAGGGATACTGTTGACCCTGCTGTTTTATGCCCTCTTACTCGACCGCTAATTGTATGAGCTTCAACAGTGACGCGAAATCTTGTCTCCGCACTTACAATTTATACTCTGGGGCTGCGTTGTCGTATATTCTCTCCAATTCTCGCTCCGGACCATAGCCAGCGTGGTGCATCAGCGCCCTGATGTCCACCACATACTGCTTGAATCCCTCGCCCTCTCGTTGGGAAAAAGAAATCCAAAAATCCCTCCTTAAACTCGTTCCATGACACCTCTCTTAGCCCACTTGTCATGAACCAGCGAGCGGCTTCGCCGATCATGACCTCGTTCATTGCCCGGGCAACCTTTCGGTGTCAATTTCATAAGACAGGGCCCGATCTTCGATGGCCTCTACGAAGGACAGTGGATCAGCCTGCCCATCGAAGCGTATACCCCACTTCCTGACCTGTTCCGGAACGATGTGTCTGTGTCTGTGTTAAAGGGACGCCCTCAGTAACACGAGGCGTCCCCAATCCCTTCGTCCTGTCGCTCGCATCACGGGCCTTGTAGTTCGGGATCGCCGGGACCTCGAGCAAGCCGGGGGTGTTCGGTGGGCCAGAGTCTGACTCTGACTTCGAACGCCTATCCCATTCGATTGGGACAGGTTCGAGCTGCGCCTTGTGCTCCGGGGTCCTCGTGTATTTGGCCTCCAACTCGGCTAGCCGAGCCCATATTTTGGCGGAATGCGAGCCCTCGGACACGAAGCTTGCCAAGCGACGACGCAAGTCTTCAACCCGCCCCAACTCGCTCAGCCCGAACTCGCGAGTAATCGCCTTCAGTTCCTCCTTCCGTCGCGAGTAGATCCACCGTACGCCCACCCCTGGGTTCTGACACTCACCCGTATCCATCCTTTCGTACGTAAACTTTTACTGCTGTTCCCCTTTCCTTTTCTGGTCCACGTGACTCTGTTCGGACATCCAGTCTTCCTCGACCGCTTCGTTTTAATAACTTCCTTCTGGTTTTCCGACATTATTTTTATTGTATTTGCTTATGATTATTTATAATTATTTTATTCGTTTTGTTTTATTTCCTTTTTTGTTTTAAATCACGTTTATTTTTAATTTATTTCATTTCAATTTTGCTTATTTCAATTTATTTCATTTTTATTTGTTTTATTTTAATTAATTTTTATTTTCATTAATTTTTTATTTTTTTTTAAATTAATTTTATTTTAATTAATTTAAATTTTTATTAATTTAATTTTTATGAATTTTATTTTTATTAATTTTAATTTTTATTAATTTTATTTTAATTCATTTTATTTTAATTAATTTAATTTTTTTATTAATATTTTTTTTTGATTAATTTTAGTTTTAACTAATTTTATTTTAATTAATTTTAATTTAATTACTTTTGATTTTTAATTAATTTTATTTTGGTTATTTTAATTTGTTTTCTTTTAATTAATTTTATTTTAGTTTGTTTTATTTTAATGAATTTTATTTGACTTTATTTTATCCGCACAAAAAAGAACAGTCGCAGTTTTAGTTGACCACCCTAACAAGTGACGCTCCATACCGGCCTCGGCCTACGGTACCCTTTTGCTACACGCGTCCATTCTTTTACCGTGGTTCTATGTCACTCCACTGTGGTCACTTTCACTCGGATGTTAATTAATTATTATTAGTTTTCATTAATTGTTGTTATGTTTTGCACCGGTGAGCACATAAAAAAAAATATTATTTTATTTTATTTATTCATATGTGGTCGACAAAACGAGTGTCTTCCAATTATTCAACACATTATAAATACAATTAGAAAAATTAAATGCTAAAAGCCTAGATAGAGAACACAATTTTAAATAGCATCACCGATGGAGGTGTTTTATTTGCCAGTCCGGCCAGCTGTGCCCCTTTTCACAGCTAATTTTGTCAGTGACGCTATTAGAGCCTACATCTAAAAAGAAGGGTGTAAGTAGGAAAAAGTGTTCTAAAGTAAAATTAAAAATAATTTTAATTTGCTATATTATTTAAGAATATACCATTAATAGGAGAAAAGAAAGGAGGAAGATTGTTAATAAAGTATAGAACTGTATGCTAGATATACAGAGTGTTAAGTAGATAGGATAAAGAGATAGTATTGGGAAAGTAATGGGAAATCACCGACCCGGTGGGGGAAAATTTACAGCCAGTCCGGTTAGCCATGCCCCTGCTCATAGCTGGGAATGGTCAGTGACTTCCCGAAGGTATCCTGAAAGCAACGATTTTATTAGGGGTAGAGTAAGTTCGGTAGAGAAAACGTGATGCAAACTATTGTAATTTTTACATAGCACGCGAAAAGAATTGTGCATAGCGTAGTCTGTTGTGCACGTCGATAGGAATAAGGGGCGGTAATTTCTGGTTGATCTAGCCGGAACAGAGAATTGAAGACGCCCTAACAGAAAAGTAGAATCTATATCGCTAACAACCAACTTATGTAGAAAGACAACACCGAGAATTGTCCTACGGTTGGTTAACGACGGAAGATTAAGAAGAAGCAGCCGGCTGGAATAGGATGGCAACCGAAGATTAGGGTCCCAATTTAAACCTCGTAAGGCAAAAAGCAGAAATTGCTTCTGAACAGATTCAATACGATCCTGGCTATTGTTATACTGCGGAGACCAGATGCAAGAGCAGTATTCAAGGATAGGGCGAACAAGAGAGATGTACAGAAGTTCTGCTATAAATGGATCGAGAGAGAGTTCTCAGTTGAGAGTGATTGACGTGTTTTACTTGAGCTCCAAGATTTTTATATATTTTTGCGCTTATTTAAAAAGCTTTTATAACTTGTGCAAAGTGTTATCTGTTGTGCAGCGTAAGTCTGTTAATTATTGCATTTATTAAACACGGCGTCAGTTCTGTATTGTTGTTATTGCCTGTTTTGATTCTTTTGCTTTGGTGCTCCCCTGTGCAAACACTTGTTTGTGCGTGTGTTCGCTGCTGCAAATTTCTTCTTGTGCATCGCGCTCTCGCAAATTTTTGCTGTTGCTCTTCGCTCCAAACAATTTGTTTGTGTACGAAAAGTTATTTTTGAGTGTTTACTTGCTCTATTCTTGTGCACTGTGTTTCGTTTTGCTCTGCGCTCTCGCAACTTTTGCTTATTCTTTTAACGCTTAATTATGTCGTGCTGTAAGAAACCTTGCACGTTCAAGCAGGCTGATGATTCTGCATTGCCGCAATTTGTTAATTGCTGGCTGTGTGAGAATATAATGCATGCTAAATGTGCAGGTCTCACTGGGCGTGATTGCGACAAGATCGCTGCAATTGCCAAGAAGGGCTGCGGCGGCTTGCGTTGGTCGTGCCCAGAATGCATCGACAAGCAAATTGATTTCTCCAGAATGTATAATTCTGTGAGAAATCAATTCTTAAAACTAAATAACGTGGCTAAGCAGCTCTCGAGTAGTTTTGATTCGAGTTGTGAGCTGCTTAGCAAATATAAATTCGAGTCTCCACCCAATCGCCGGTTGGAGCCTCAATTTTTGCAGTTGCCCTCTCCGTCTGTCCAGACACCTTTGCCTCTGTTGTCCCTACCGAGCAACTTGGATACATCTCCAATGTTGTCATTATCGCCTTCTCCGAGCGACTGCCTAAATATTACCCCAACTTTATCCCCTGTAATAGTCCCATTAGACCCCGTACCTGAACCTGTCCCAGTTAGCCAAACTGCCTCAGCCTCCTCAGCTCCTGGCCGCAAAGGTAGACCTGCGCGCAATCTTGCCCAGATTGTTAAAAACAATCATGGTGCCTCCTTGGCTCCACCAAATCCTGTTCTCCCTCCAGTCCCTTCAGCTCCTACGTTAACTGTTGTTGCCCCTCGTAGGCAAGTTTTTGTGTCTCGACTTTCGTCTGACACCACCTCTGAGTCATTGGCAGCCTATATTGCTACCAAATCTTCTGCTAGCGTGTCAATTACAAAATTTAATTTCTCAACTCCTCGTGAAATATCATCTTTCAAAATAAATGTTTCACATGATATGTTCCCAATCATTTGTGATCCCAAATTTTGGCCTCCACATATGATTGTCCACGAGTTCAAGCCAAAAAAGCGTAACCAGCCTGTCACCCTTCCAGTCCCTTCAATACAGGGTACCATTTCTGCCCCAAAAAACTAACTTCTTCTTCTGATCAAGTCTTTATTCATTATCAGAATGTCAGAGGTCTTATTTCAAAACTTAAAAATCTTTTCATGGCCAGCACTTCCTTCGATTCGGATAAAATCGCATTTTGATTTTAAGGTTTTTTCGAATAATTTTATTTTGCATAGAAATGATCGGCCGAGTCGGGGTGGTGGGGTATTAATTGCCGTTAAAGCCACTCTCCAGTCAGAACTTTTCTGTTTTAGTACGCCTACTGACGCTGAGATTGTTTCAGTCAAGGTGTCTTTTCCTACACGGAATATTTATATTTCATGCTCTTATGTTCCTCCTTCTTCTGATATTCAAGTTTATATGAAACATATTTCTTGTATTAAAGAAGTTTCTTCACACGTGCGTGATAATGACCTATTTATTGTGTTGGGTGATTTTAATTTGCCGAACATCTCTTGGTCACTTTTCACTGCCGAAAATTATCTAGTGCCCTCAGCACAGCATGACTTTATAGATTGCATGCTTGACCTTTCGTTGTTTCAAATCAATTCAATTTCTAATCATTTGAATAGAACACTTGATCTTGGATTTGTTAACGACTACCTTATTTCTAATGTGTCTAGGTCCCCTCCTTTATCTCTTCCTGAGGATGTATATCATCCTACTTTAGAGGTTGCAATGTTCAATTGTAATCCTCTCATTTCGTGCTCATCAGCCAATAAGCCCCGCCGTTGCTTTCGCAAGGGAAATTATTCATTGCTGAATCAGCTTATTTATGCAACCGATTGGTCTTTCTTATATGACTCGGTTGACATGAATACTGCTATTAACTTTTTTTATAACACCCTAAACTCCCTCTTAGATATGTGTATTCCCAAGTCAATTCCTTCGACTACCTCTCCAAACCCACCTTGGTTTAGTCCCAGATTAACGAATCTAAAAAATATAAAATCCAAATATTTTAAAAAGTTTAAAAAGTCTGGTTCGTGTACTGACTTGGCTAAATATTCCATAGCCAAGTCGAACTTCTTTCTTCTGAATTCTCAATGCTATGAGAATTATCTAACTCGTTGCAAAAGGCAATTTGCCCTGAATCCAAGACAGTTTTACAATTTTGTAAACTCGAAGCGTAAATCTTCAAGTTTGCCATCTTCTTTTTCACTCGGGATGGATAAAGCTAGCAATGACTCTGATTCTGCTAACCTATTTGCTAATTTTTTTCAATCAACTTACTCTTCAGTCTGTCCTAATAATAATTCTTACCCTTATACAATTACTTCCTCTAGTTCTATACCTCCTCCTATTATTTCCCATTCCTCTCTCCTTTTAGCTTTAAATTCTTTAAAATCTTCTTTCTCTCCTGGGCCTGACAATATCCCTAGTTGTCTACTCAAGGAATCTTCCCTTGTTTATCCATTGCTAAAGCTTTTTAATCTATCCCTTGAATCTTCTGTCTTTCCACCTCTTTATAAAGAATCTTATATCATTCCTCTCCATAAGAAAGGTGGAAAGTCTGATATACTAAATTACAGGGGCATTGCAAAACTGTCCGCGATTCCTAAATTATTTGAAAAAATAATCACTTCGAATTTGCAGCATTTCTGCAAATCAGTTGTTTCCCCTGTTCAACATGGATTCGTAAAGAATCGGTCAACAACGACCAATCTGCTAGAATTTACTTCCTTGGTAAATGATGCTTTCCTTTCGAAAATGCAAACTGATGTCATATACACTGACTTCAGTAAGGCGTTTGACTCCGTGCACCATGACATTTTACTTTTTAAACTTGACCGAATAGGGTTTCCTCCGTCTCTTTTGCTTTGGATTAGTTCTTATTTAAAAGGTAGGACCCAAAGAGTAATGCTGAGGCTGACTACCTCTAAACAGGTTCACGTTACTTCTGGTGTTCCTCAAGGTAGTCATCTTGGACCTTTACTCTTTACTCTTTTTATAAATGATCTTCCCTCTGTTATATCCCATGCCCGAGTACTCATGTATGCGGACGACGTGAAACTTATTCTATCATACACCAATCCCCTACATTATTCTCGTCTTCAAGACGATTTGAACGCTATGCAACTTTGGTGCTCGGCCAATCAATTGCATCTGAATTGTTCAAAGTGTATGTTTATGACATTTAATCGTACTACACCTTATCTTGTCAGTTATACCATCGACAATACCCCATTGCAACGTATACTAACAGTTAAGGATCTAGGCGTTCTTTTTAATTCTAAACTCTGTTTCAATCTTCACATAGATACCATCGTTAATGAGGCAAAAGGTGTACTTGGTTTCATTAAACGATGGTCTAAAGAGTTTAACGATCCTTTTATAACGAAACTTCTGTACATCTCTCTTGTTCGCCCTATCCTTGAATACTGCTCTTGCATCTGGTCTCCGCAGTATAACAATAGCCAGGATCGTATTGAATCTGTTCAGAAGCAATTTCTGCTTTTTGCCTTACGAGGTTTAAATTGGGACCCTAATCTTTGGTTGCCATCCTATTCCAGCAGGCTGCTTCTTCTTACTCTTCCGTCGTTAACCAACCGTAGGACAATTCTCGGTGTTGTCTTTCTACATAAGTTGGTTATTGGCGATATCGATTCTCCTTTTCTGTTAGGGCGTCTTCAATTCTCTGTTCCGGCTAGACCAACCAGAAATTACCGCCCCTTATTCCTATCGACGTGCACAACAGACTACGCTATGCACAATTCTTTTCGCGTGCTATGTAAAAATTACAATAGTTTGCATCACGTTTTCTCTACCGAACTTTCTCTACCCCTAATAAAATCGTTGCTTTCAGGATACCTTCGGGAAGTCACTGACCATTCCCAGCTATGAGCAGGGGCATGGCTAGCCGGGCTGGCTGAAAATTTTCCCCCACCGGGTCGGTGATTTCCCATTACTCCCAATACTATCTCTTTATTCTATCTAATTAACACTCTGCATATCTAGCATACAGTTCTATACTTTATTAACAATCTTCCTCCTTTCTTTTCTCCTATTTATGCTATATTCTTAAATAATATAGCAAATTAACATTATTTTTAATTTTACGTAAGAACACTTTTTCCTACTTACACCCTTCTTTTTAGATGTAGGCTCTAATAGCGTCACTGACAAAATTAGCTGTGAAAAGGGGCACAGCTGGCCGGACTGGCAAATAAAACACCTCCATCGGTCGGTGATGCTATTTGAAATTTGTGTTCTCTATCTAGGCTTTTAGCATTTAATTTTTCTAATTGTATTTATAATGTGTTGAATAATTGGAAGACACTCGTTTTGTCGACCACATATAAATAAATAAATAAATAAATAAAAATAAATAAATAAATTAAACTCTTTAGACCACCGTTTAATGAATCCAAGTACGCCTTTTGCCTCATTAACGATGGTATCTATGTTAAGATTGAAACAGAGTTTAGAATCAAAAAGAACGCCTAGATCCTTAACTGTTAGTATACGTTGCAATGGGGTATTGTCGATGGTATAACTGACAAGATAAGGTGTATTACGATTAAATGTCATAAACATACACTTTGAACAATTCAGATGCAATTGATTGGCCGAACACCAAACTTGCATAGCGTTCAAATTGTCTTGAAAACGAGAATGATGTAGGGGATTGGTGTATGATAGAATAAGTTTCACGTCGTCCGCATACTTGAGTACACGGGCATGGGATATAACAGAGGGAAGATCATTTATAAAAAGAGTAAAGAGTAAAGGTCCAAGATGACTACCTTGAGGAACACCAGAAGTAACGTGAACCTGTTTAGAGGTAGTCAGCCTCAGCATTACTCTTTGGGTCCTACCTTTTAAATAAGAACTAATCCAAAGCAAAAGAGACGGAGGGAAACCTATTCGGTCAAGTTTAAAAAGTAAAATTTCATGGTGCATGGAGTCAAACGCCTTACTGAAGTCGGTGTAAATGACATCAGTTTGCATTTTCGAAAGGAAACCATCATTTACCAAGGAAGTAAACTCAAGCAGATTGGCCGTAGTAGACCGATTCTTTACGAATCCATGTTGAACAGGGTAACAACTGATTTGCAGAAATGCTGCAAATTCCAAATTATTTTTTCAAATAATTTAGGAATAGCGGACAGTTTTGCAATGCCCCTGTAATTTAGTATATCAGACTTTCCACCTTTCTTATGGAGAGGAATGATATAAGATTCTTTCCAAAGAGGTGGAAAGACAGAAGATTCAAGGGATAGATTAAAAAGCTTTAGCAATGGATAAACAAGGGAAGATTCCTTGAGTAGACAACTAGGGATATTGTCAGGCCCAGGAGAGAAAGAAGATTTTAAAGAATTTAAAGCTAAAAGGAGAGAGGAATGGGAAATAATAGGAGGAGGTATAGAACTAGAGGAAGTAATTGTATAAGGGTAAGAATTATTATTAGGACAGACTGAAGAGTAAGTTGATTGAAAAAAATTAGCAAATAGGTTAGCAGAATCAGAGTCATTGCTAGCTTTATCCAACCCGAGAGAAAAAGTAGATGGCAAAATTGAAGATTTACGCTTCGAGCTTACAAAATTTAGGGCAAATTGCCTTTTGCAACGAGTTAGATAATTCTCATAGCATTGAGAATTCAGAAGAAAGAAGTTCGACTTGGCTATAGAAGTCAGTACACGAACCAGACTTTTTAAACTTTTTAAAATATTTATAATTTATATTTTTTAGATTCGTTAATCTGGGAGTAAACCAAGGTGGCTTTGAAGAGGTAGTCGACGGAATTGACTTGGGAATACACATATCTAAGAGGGAGTTTAGGGTGTTATAAAAAAAAGTTGATAGCAGTATTCATGTCAACCGAGTCATATAAGAAAGACCAATCGGTTGCATAAATAAGCTGATTCAGCAATGAATAATTACCTTTGCGAAAGAAACGGCGGGGCTTTTTGGCTGATGAGCACGAAATGAGAGGATTACAATTTAACATTGCAACCTCTAAAGTAGGATGATATACATCCTCAGGAAGAGATAAAGGAGGGGACCTAGACACATTAGAAATAAGGTAGTCGTTAACAAATACAAGATCAATTGTTCTATTCAAATGATTAGAAATTGAATTGATTTGAAACAACGAAAGGTCAAGCATGCAATCTATAAAGTCATGCTGTGCTGAGGGCACTAGATAATTTTCAGCAGTGAAAAGTGACCAAGAGAGGTTCGGCAAATTAAAATCACCCAACACAATAAATAGGTCATTATCACGCACGTGTGAAGAAACTTCATTAATACAAGAAATATGTTTCATATAAACTTGAATATCAGAAGAAGGAGTAACATAAGAGCATGTAATATAAATATTCCGTGTAGGAAAAGACACCTTGACTGAGACAATCTCAGCGTCAGTAGGCGTACTAAAACAGAAAAGTTCTGACTGGAGAGTGGCTTTAACGGCAATTAATACCCCACCACCCCGACTCGGCCGATCATTTCTATGCAAAATAAAATTATTCGAAAAAAACCTCAAAATCAGATATGGTTGAGTTTAACCATGTTTCTGAAAATGCGATTATATCCGAATCGAAGGAAGTGCTGGCCATGAAAAGTTTTTAAAGTTTTGAAATAAGACCTCTGACATTCTGATAATGAATAAAGACTTGGTCAGAAGAAGAAGTTAGTTTTTTGGGGCAGAAATGGTACCCTGTATTGAAGGGACTGGAAGGGTGACAGGCCGGTTACGCTTTTTTGGCTTGAACTCGTGGACAATCATATGTGGAGGCCAAAATTTGGGATCACAAATGATTGGGAACATAACATGTGAAACATTTATTTTGAAAGATGATATTTCACGAGGAGTTGAGAAACTAAATTTGGTAATTGAGCCGCTAGCAGAAGATTTGGTAGCAATATAGGCTGCCAATGACTCAGAGGTGGTGTCAGATGAAAGTCGAGACACAAAAATTTGGCTACGAGGGGCAACAACAGTTAACGTAGGAGCTGAAGGGGCTGGAGGGAGAACAGGATTTGGTGGGGCCAAAGAGGCACCATGATTGTTTTTAACAATCTGGGCAAGAAAAATGTTCACTCTTGCTGCTCACTTTGTCTTTCATGTTCACCATATTTATTTTTTTTTTCTCCACAGATTAGTTTGTTCCCCAAAAAAAAATTATTCATCCCTATGGCTCCAATGTTCATATTGGGCCGAATCCACTTTATTGTTCACCTTTTTTTTCCGTCGCGCTTTTTGCCCCACGGTGGGCCTTCGCAGCCGTCCCGTTGGCGCGCGCTCTGCCGACTCTCGGCTTATGCGTGTGAGCGTGTGCCTGTATGCGTGCACACACGCTAGCACGCTCGCCGCAAAATCGCTCGCTCAGCGAGAAGTTTTATGGCTGTCCGTCAGTTTTCGAGTCTCTGCTTTGTCTTTTCTAGTTGTCCCCACTTGTCTGCCTGCACGTGTGCGTTTGTTGCTGACACCCCTGTGGGACTTTCTATGCTCCCTTTTCCTATGCCGCAGGCAGCTAACTTTTCAGTTATTTTTGCCGTTTTGGTTTTAACTCACCCTGGAGACGCTTTTATGGGCTTTTAGGCCACGTTAGTGCCACGCCCCTTCACGCCTAGGGTCCTGCTCGGGCGCCATTTGTAAAGTAGCTTTTTGGCCGGGGTGATAACTCAGGCTTACCCAGGTCCACTCTGCAAGAAATTTGCAGTTTGCCGAGACGCGAAGTTGAAAAGGGGGAGTATGAAGGGGGGTATGGAGTCGTCGGGATGACTCCGCCACAGAGTGGTTGCTAAATTTAAGGAAAAAAGGAAGCCGCCGGGATCGCTCCGCTGCGGTTAGGTTAGAGTCGGCCTGCGTGATGGGTGCTGCTGGGATCGCTCCGCTGCAAGACGAAAGCCTACAAATGCACAATTTCTACACAGACAACGCAAACACTGTTTTATTCTGTGTACGTTCACTTCTGTTTTATTTCGAGGCTGTTCCTACCTAACCTGGCAGCTAACTCGCGGTCCCTAAACTCTGTCCCTCGTTACGTATGCACGTCCGATACTCACGCTTGCCGGTTCCAAAGTGTTTTGCCCTTTTTGCCTTGCGGCGAAAATCCTCACTCTAAGCTTGGCTCTCTTTTACTCCTAATAATATCAACAGAGTTGCAAGTGATTCGATTGTGCTTGCAGTCGGACTCTCTTAATCTAGTAAGCATACTCTTAACCGATAACTGACTTCATCTACTTCATCTTTTACTCTTAACTTATGGTTACAATATTATTATTATTATTCTTAGCCTATGATTGTGACATTTTATTCGTGCGCGGGCCTCATTGTGACCCCGCGTCACAATTTTTATGGGACTTTAATATTGTCAAGCGGCATATTAGAACACACAGCACAGAATACAGTACAATCGCAATTGCGCTGTTGTTGATAGAACTCAATTGAGACTCTCATTAATGTGTGTGTACATGTATACAGGAATTCTTACAACTTTCGTTACTGCAAAAATAAGTTTTCTTTAGCAGCTTTTCTGTTTTTTGATTACATTTTCAAGAGTAGATCTTATTGCGCTATAGAATATTCGTATATTCTCAAAAGACAATTGCATTCAAACTGTGGCTTATTTCGTCGGTAGTTCAAATTGGTTTATTTATTTGATTTATAGCTATGTGGTGGTAGTGATGAGGTGGCAATATCTATAAAATGAATATACTGGAGATATATATATTATTTAAGAACATACATGTAATGCTTGGTGACTCTAGTTCTAAAAACCCTAGAGATTGTCTCAAAAAACACGAAATCGATATCAATTTTAATCGATTACCTGGAAACGGGCAAGTTTTCGATTATTTGAAACAATCCCGTACCTGGGCACTAGGAGCACCTACTATTATAAGTTGGTACTGAGATCCTTGCGTTTGTACTAGCATACGGATGGACGTACGGACAGACTGGGGGGCATGCCTAGATTGAATCGGCTATTGATTCCGATCAAAAATATATGCACCCTATGGATTCGGAGACGCATCCTTCTGCCTGTTACATACATTTGCACAAATATGCTCCTTACCCATTTTTTCCCTTCACACTGAAGGTCCAATACAAACACGCTCGAAGCATAACTATAAAGTGCACTAAAACTAAGAGCGGGCACTCCGAACTTTAACGACTGGGAACAGAATAAGTTCAGGCAGGGCAAATAATAGAATCAGAAACAAGTAAGAGGTTCTAGTCGGGAGGTCCCGGCTAGGGGATACCCTGAACCCTCCTATTCCAACACCAAATGCAGCTTGCGCTACGCGCTCGTTTGCTTTAGTAATAATCAAGATAAATTTAAAAAAAAGTTCCGTTGGCAGGGTTCGAACTCGCAACTAATCGCACTGCTTGCCGCTGCCTCTACCCAACCGCCACACCAATCGTTGAGTCTTAATGAATAAAAAACGAATTAAAATAGTAGCACAGAAAACAATACAATCGCAAGTGCAATTGCTGTTGATGGAATTCAAAGCAGACACGCATGAATGCGTGTATGTACATGTATACAGAAATTCTTGTTTACAAGGAAGGTCAAAACACGTTTTCTTAAATAATGGTGATTCTTAACCGATTTTAATGACATTTTCTACAGTACATCTTATTGCGTTATAGAATATTTGTGTATATGAGAATATTGTGTATTCTCAAACAGTCAATAACATTTACATTGTGGCTTTTAATGGTAGGAAGCATAAATTAGTGTTTTACTTGATTTATAGCTATTCAGTAGTAGCGGGGAGGTGGTGATAGCAATAAAATTAAAGATACTTGATTTATATATATGTTATTCTAGAAGCTACATGTCAAGTTTGGTGACTCTAGCTCTTATTAAATACCAAAATTGCTCAAAAAACAGGATTTTGAAATCGTGTTTTAAACGGGGCAAGCTATCGAAAAACAGACTCGATCTGCGCAGGCGCTAGGAGGACCTACAGCTAAAATTTAAAGTCTCCGGGTCTTCTGGTTCTGAGATCCTTGCGCTCATACATACGGACGGACGGACGGACGGACGGACGGACAGTTAGACAGACAGACGGACATGGCTAGATCGACTCGGCTGTTGATGTTGATCAAGAATTTATATACTTAATGGGGTCGGATATGCTTCCTTCTGCCTGTTACATACATTTGCACAAAAACATTATGCCCTTCTTACTAATTTTTAATGGGTTCCAGGTATAAGCAGGCAGATTGAAATATATAATAAACTCCAGACACGACATAACGAACTTACAGCTTAGTTTGAACATCATTCACATAACAGATGATACAGATACCAAACATTTATATCAAACAATTTCGGCAAAAAACAGGATATTTAGAACAAATTTGAAATATATACAAATTTGAAATATATACATTTTCTGTAACACTAGCCTTTCAAAACACTAATATGATACATTAATAATCAGATATTCTCAATCCAAGCTAGTTTCTAAATAAATATAATTTCTTCCCAGTTAAGCATCAAAATATCAAAATAGCCGATTGTGATGCGCAGATCTTCGACGTCTGTGAATGCGTATATGCCGCAGTGAGCTTCAGCTTCTTCGATAAAAAGTTGGTGTCTGGAATCGTCGCATATTGTGCTACCCACCCTAGACACCATGAACCGGTAACACTGGTGGACAAAGGTATCCTAATTACCAAAAATGCAACCATTTAAGTCAAAAATAGCAGCGGCATCAGTCACAGGGACATACCTGGCGACCTATGATAACTACATGTCCTTTAACGGCATACGAGAGGTCAACAATTGAGGCATCGTGAAGAAGAAACATGCTGTTTCTTCCTCGACTCAGTTCAATGTGACAGTCCACCAAAAACACCTCATCTAATCTTTCCTCCACGATCTTAGTCTAAAAAATCTTTAACACTTTGGAGCTCTACGATTCGAACTAATATCAATACCATTGCTGAATAGTGGCTTCACTCTTGCCTTCATTTTAATGTGCTATGGTATGGTGATACATCTAGGGGCCCACCGTTATCTAAACACTAAAGGTCGAATTGAAGAGGGCAAATCCTCACTTAGCCCTAGGAGGAGTTACCGCTGAAGATTACAACTAAAAATTCTGATTGGTTTACTGGTATGCCTCTTTTCCTTAAAACCACTTCCAAATATATGGGAATACTTGGAATGCAAATATATTTCGATGTTCCTTATTTTGAAGAGAGTTAAGGATTTTCAAAATAGAAAAATTGAGCAAGTTTCAATTGACACCGTTATCAGTTTTACCTGCAGAATGTACAGCTGTTCATAAAAATCATGGAGCTGCGTATACCAAAGTGTTGGTTCACACCTTCCTCCGAATGCAGCGTGCGTAGCTTGCAATAATGACAATATGGACAGAAAATATTGTCATTCCAGGACTTACTATTATTGTCCGTCTTGATTGCGAGTTATACCGAAAGCACTGTGACCTAAGAGGGGAATAGTCATTTATAATAAGATTGCAATTATAGATTTTTTAGTTATTTATTTATTTATCCGCTACGTTTGTTTCAAACAGAATTTGGGGATTTATTTCAACAACATTAATTTTATATAGGTGTCTGTACATTGAATTGCTCAGGAAAGGATTTGGGTTTCTACTAGATTTAAGAAAGCCCACCCCCAATTATGACTCGCACAGTGATTAGACATTTTCAAAATTCCCAAGTGAGGAATTTGGCGCTGGGACATTCAAGGCAGTGCATATTTACCACAGTGGTATCTCTCTAAGTTTTCAGGATAGGGTAAATTAAGTCAATACATATAGGTCTATGTAATTAATGTATGTATGTATAATTAATACTCAGGAAAATTTTTTAAATATTAATAAGTATGTACGTTAACTGCTGACCCCACACGCGGTGTCGACGACCAAGCAATGGCCGCATTTAAAACCTCGTTGCATATGAGCGGACAAAACATAAAGAATAGTCAGCATTGCAGCGGTCAGCGATAGCCAACGATGCCGCTGACTGTATCAAGATTGGAGTTCTTGCAATAGAAGCTTACGCATGGTTCTTCACAGGTGTGTCGGACTATCTTCCAGAAACAATCTCATCCAGTCTGTCTGCCAAATGTCATTGCCTAATTGACATTAGATTGAAAATATGTGGTGTGCGGTTTGGAAGATCCAATCATAGATGCGTAAATATTCCAATTAGTAGCAATGATTTCAAAATGTGATTGATAATCAGTGATGGAGTGTGTAATGACTGCATCGAATAAAGCCATAGAAAAGCCAAACTCCACAATCAATTCAGCGCACTGCGAATGTTTAATGTGCTGATATAACTAAAAGTAGCCATTCCAAAAGCCTAGGCTCTTAGCCTACCAAGCCTTTATTTGACGATCGAAGGATGTGCAGTGATCAATATACTTCTATTTAAAAATATGTTTTAAATGCATCGAATAAATAACCAAGTGTTGGAATAAACGGTTTCCGCCCATGTTAGTCTTACTGTGAGAATTTGAAAGCTGAAGAATAAAACAAGTAAGAGGTTCTAGTCGGGAGCTCCCGACTAGGGGATACCCTGAAACCTCTTCTTCCAACACAAAATGCAGATCCCGCTACGCGCTCGTTTGATTAAGTAGTAATAAATAAAAATGAAAAGAAAAAAAATTGTTCCTTTGGCAGGGTGCGAACTCGCAACTAACCGCACCACTTGCCGCTGCTTCTACTCAAGGGCCACACCAATAACAGAGCTTTAATGAGAAAAAAACCAATTAAAATAACAGCACAGAAAATAATACAATCGCAATTGCAATGCTGTTGATAGAATTCAAAGCAGACGCGCATGAATGTGGGTGTGTACATGTAAACAGAAATTCCTGGAATTTGCGCAGCAGCTATGCTGCTAACACGTGCGCACATAACTTTTGTGTTTCTTAATCGATCTTAGTGAAATTTTGGACAGTACATCTTATTGTAGAATAGAATAAAGAAAATTTGTGTGTTCTCAAAAATGCAATTGCATATAAATCGTGGCTTTAATTGATGGGCAATACAAGTTGGATAATTAACGTGATTTATAGCTTTGCGGAGAGGTGGCGATAGGTATAAAATGAAAAATACTTGATATATATATGTATATGTCGCAGAATCGTTTATTTTTGGTTGCTGGTCTGCCATATTGACTCACAAACTTTGAGAGTGAAGCGAATTCCAACCGGCGCATACAATTGTCTGAACGCAACTGCTTCGCATTCTCTGATCACGCCTCGATCTACTTATTTTTACACGCTAGCTGGACTACACTCGGCGACAGCGCGACAACGCCGTCGCCTCACTCGTACGGTACCTAGGCGCCAGTCATATTCTACGTTGTAGTCAAACCCTAAGAAATCATTTCACCATATCCCAAACTCATTGCACAGCTTGGTCTGGCAAGCACAGTGGCCAAACTATGTTCATAATGTGACAGACGCGTACAGTGTCCAAAATACGTCCATTATGCGACACGGCCTTCCTGACAAAATACACGTCCTCGTGTGTTGTCTTAACTCAACCGCATAAGTGACAACGCTTCAGGATTCAAAGGCTCTCTGGACATTTCAATACATTTTTATTCGATATTCTTATTCATTATGTAACACAATTCAAATCAGTTTTAATTTCATTCTTATCATAGCATAATTACATTTTCGTAACATAATTTTAATTTAATAAATCATAACATTCGTGTAATTCCTTAAACACATTTTTTTTTTTAACCAAACAAATTTGTGTAGTTCCTTTTACACACAACTAACTTATCATTTGTGTAATTCCTTCTACACATACGAACTTATCATTTGTGTAATTCCTTCTACACATGCGACCCCCGCCATAACATGTCTCTTCTGCTATGGTGCGGTCTTCAGTTATCATATTGGGCAACAGATGCAACTTCCATTGTGCTGTCTCTATCTTTACATAACTCATCGAGTATCTGATTATTTGGTATTGCTTTTAAACATTCATGAGAATACTTATACTTTCGATTACATGTTAAAGATTTAAGTAAATATCTGTCCCCATCCAGAGCTTCAATTATCTCAAATGGCCCTTTAAATTTAGGATCAAGTTTAGTTTGATGACGTTCTTCGTTTTTGAGCAAAACGTGATCACCCACTTTGAAATTTATTATTTTAGCTTTATTTTTATCAAACCTATTTTTGTCGTATTTTGCTTGAGTTTCCATATTTTTTTTAGCTTCCTTTCTCAAATTTTCTTTGTCTACTTCATCATTGTTATCTTCGTTTATCGGCAACAAGCCAAAAGGTCGAGCTTCCTTACCAATCAATAATTCTAAAGGGCTAAACTTAGTCACACGATTAATCGTGCAATTCATTGCTAGCTGCACTTCAGCCAACGCATCCTGCCATGATCTCTGACTGGTTTCGACAGCAGTCAGCATACCTTTCAGGGTACTCATGACCCGTTCTACCTGACTGTTTGCTCTACTGGCACCCGTAGCAATTAAATGTAGATTAATTTTTTGAGATGAGCAAAATTCGCGGAAACTTTTACTTGCGAAACTACGTCCTTGATCTGCTATAATTCGAGTGGGTAAACCAAATAAAGATACGACTGATTTTACAGCCTTAATGCAGCTTTCAGAATCTATATTTAGTGTGTGATAAAAATAAACAAACTTGGTGAAAGCATCTATAAGAACGATGACGTATTCCTTCAAATCATTTTTACCACTCATTTTGCCTGTAATGTCAATATGTATCGTATGCCATGGTATTTCTATTTTAGGAATAGGATGCAGCTCGACTTGCACTTTTCCCACAAGTGGCTTAGATACTTTACATGTGATGCAGTTTTCTACAAATCTACGCACATATTTGGACATGTTTTCGAACCAGTAATAACCATAGACCTTGTCGAGCGTCTTTTCCCAACCCAGATGCATTATAGCTTCATGGACGTGATTTATGACGGCCCATCGAAAAGCTCTTGGTATTACCGGCAAACATTTGGTCTTACTATTTCGCTGTATTTTCCTATGTAGTATACCTTTTCGCAATTCATAGGTTTTGTCCATATTTCCTGGTAACTCATTACTTTTTAACTTTAAAATTATTTCTTGTATCTCGGAATCTCGCTGTTGTTCCGAAACCAACCAGTTGTCAGATACCTCCGTCAAATTGATTCGTAATTCAGGTATTTTAATCAGACTTTTATGTTGCTCATGCACTGGATTCCGAGAGAGAAAGTCAACATGCGCCATTCGCTCGCCTTTTCTATATTCTATTTCGAAATCAAATGCCTGTAAAAACGCCCACCATCTATGCACCCTCGGTGTTAAATCTAGTTTTGTGCGACTGGCCTTTAATGAATTACAGTCAGTATATACTATAAATTTACGTCCCTGCAAATAATGTCGGAAGTGTTTAATAGCATTTACTACTGCTAGCGTCTCCAGTTCGTATGAATGGTATTTAGATTCGGCGGGAGACGTACACTTACTGTAATACTCTACCACATGAGGTTTATTGTCAATTTTGTGTAACAGGATCGCTCCATACCCAATACAACTTGCGTCTGTATGTAGCTCTATTGGGTATTGCGGATCGAATATGATTAAAACTGGCGTCTGAGTCAATATAGTTATTATTTTTGTTCGTATCTGTTCATGCACTGGTAACCAAACAAAGTCAGTGTTTTTCTTAGAGGTGAGAAGATACAGAGGTTTAAGTGTTTGGGAGAAATTTAACACAAATTGCCGAAAATAAGAAGCTAAACCAATAAATTGTCTTAGCTGTGAAACATTTTGAGGTGGTGGTAATCCATTTAAAGCTTGAATTTTTCGTGAATTTGGCCTGATTTCTCCATTGCTTAATTCAAATCCAAGATACTCTATTCTAGTTGTGAGAAAGGAGCACTTGGTGACATTAAATGAAAATCCAGCCTTACTTAATGTCTCCAATACTGTCCGCAATCTAACTAGCGCATCTTCTTTGCTTTCTGCTATTATGAGAACATCATCAATATACACGATTGCATAAGTGTAAGCTAAAGCTCCTAAGGCCTTCATTATAGCCCGCTGGAACACAGATGGCGCGTTCTTCAAACCGAACGGCATTGTCAAGAACTCGTATTGACCTTCTGGCGTGACAAATGCAGTTCGTTCGATTGAGTCCTCGTGAACTGGAATTTGATAAAAGCCGCTTGCCATATCAATGCACGAAAAATATTTAGAACCACGAAGTCTGGCAATTTGGTCTGAGATGAGGGGCAACGGGTATTTGTCAGCAACTGTACTGTCGTTTAGCATGCGATAGTCTACACACAGTCGATCGGTGCCATTTTTCTTCTTAACTAGCATCATGGGACTAGCGAAAGGTGAACAGCTTGGGCGAATAACTTGAGCTTTTAATAATTCGTCAACTTTACCCCGCACTTTGATTTTCTCTTCTTCACTAAGCCTATATGGCCGCCGTTGTACTGTCTTTTGCTGATCTATTAGTCTAATTTCCAAATACCCTGTGGTGACCCTAGTCTTTGGTATTCCATCAATAAACCAATCTGAATAATATTTTAAAATATTTATCAAGGCTGCCTTATCAGGATCATCAAGTTCACTATTCGATTCTATGACATCTTCATAATTGGCAATTATTAACGCTTCTACTCTTTTGGTTTTGTAAAGTTGAAATTTGTCAGCGTCCATAGTTACGCCAAAGCCCTGACTAAAAATTTCACGACCAATTAGTACGTCATGTTTCAAATACTTGTCCATAATAACATGTAACAAAATCTCAAAATAACATTGATCAATATTTATGTTACATAATAGTTGTTGAGTGCTACATATTGAATCATTTTTTATACCGTTTAACTTTACAATGTTATTAATTCTTTTACCAGTAAACTTATTGGCGACGCTTTCCTTAACCAAGGAGCATTCAGCTCCAGAGTCGAAGCAAAATGGAACGGACTCACCGGTTGAACTGCTTATTGTTCCTGATGGCGGAGCTACAGTACAGATGTCTACACGTTTCTCAATTACTCGGTCGTTTCCTCGTGATCGTCCTTTTGGACAAGCGGATGCGAAGTGTCCAAGCTCGTCGCATTTGAAACATTTGACAGTTGACCGGTCTTTTGATCCTTGCGTTGAACTTCCGTAGTGGCTTTTTCCTTGAAATGGTGTCCTCTGCCGAGCACGACATTCAGCATATTTATGCCCAGACTTTCCACAATAGTTGCATTTCACTTGAGAGAGATACTTAGACTTTTTATGCTCCGAGCCTGTTGTAGATGAGTCGTCATCTAGGTTCCGCTTCTTAAAAGTGTGCGCTTGTAGTTGTTGTTGCATTTCATTTCGGGTTTTGATATTGTTTGTAAAAACCCAGCGCGACAATTTGTCATCAATTTGTGCCATGTGGGCCAGAGCTAGTGAAACCGCGATTTCCTCCAGATCATTAGATTTAAATTTTGACATTATTAAGGTGACAATTCGGCTGCCATATTCGGTGTAGCTTTCTCCAGACTTTGGTCGCCCGTTCAAAATTTTTATCAGTATAGCCGCAGACGTTTCTATGACAACAAAGCGTTGCACGAAGAGTTCTTTGAATTGTGGCCATGTAATGCCAGCAAAGCATATTTGGGACAGCCATTGTGATGCGCTTCCCTCTAGCGCCTTACTCAAAGTTATCATCAGGATGCTTCCTTCGGGCATTTTATCAGCAAAAATGAGATCCACTGTCGTACACCAAGCTGTGGCATCTGCTCCAGCTCCCTCAGGATTAAATTTTGGCAGAGTTACATGTTTTCCCTTTTCATCAGTTGCCGGAGCCCTTGGTGTCTGCATATTTTTAATGATCTCCAAAAGGTTGTTGTTTTGCACTTGTAAAGCTGCCAAGTATGCATCGGTGATATTTGTAGGCAAAGCAGATCCCACTTCTGATGTCGCAGAATCGTTTATTTTTGGTTGCTGGTCTGCCATATTGACTCACAAACTTTGAGAGTGAAGCGAATTCCAACCGGCGCATACAATTGTCTGAACGCAACTGCTTCGCATTCTCTGATCACGCCTCGATCTACTTATTTTTACACGCTAGCTGGACTACACTCGGCGACAGCGCGACAACGCCGTCGCCTCACTCGTACGGTACCTAGGCGCCAGTCATATTCTACGTTGTAGTCAAACCCTAAGAAATCATTTCACCATATCCCAAACTCATTGCACAGCTTGGTCTGGCAAGCACAGTGGCCAAACTATGTTCATAATGTGACAGACGCGTACAGTGTCCAAAATACGTCCATTATGCGACATA